>OVAP01003568.1:0-16360 GCA_900406295.1 Aurinia saxatilis
TCGCTATCCGTTAATGGAAAAACTAGCACTAGCGGTTGTCGTGTCGGCTCATAAACTACGTCCGTATTTCCAATCTCACACGATCGTCGTCCTGACCATTTATCCCTTATGGGCCATACTTCATAGTCCCAGAGAATCCGGACGCCTAGCCAAATGGGCCATCGAGCTCAGTGAGTACGACATCGATTATCGACCACGTACGGCAATCAAGGCACAGGTCCTCGCAGACTTCATTCTATCTGATTTCACCGAAGAAGTGGACTCGTCGGCCGAGGAACGACCATACCCCAGTAGCAACCAGCCGCTGGACGCAAACCCGGCCATCTCCAATACGGCTGACTCGGTAGCGAAAAAGAAAACAGCACATGAAGGACCAACCTGGACACTACATTCCGACGGGTCTTCGTCCAAACTTGGATCCGGAATCGGGATCTCCCTCACGGCTCCCAATGGGGAGGTACTCGAGCAGTCATTCAGGCTCGGTTTTGAAGCGTCCAACAACGAGTTTGAGTATGAGGCCCTTATAGCAGGGCTGCACCTAGCCAAAGGCTTGGAGGTCCAGCGTCTTCATGCCTTCTGCGACTCCCAGCTCGTCGTGAATCAGTTTCACGGCGACTACTCAACCCGAGAAGAACGAATGGAAGCCTATTTACAAGTCGTTCGCGAGCTCTCTTCAAGTTTCGAAGAATTTGTCCTAACTCGGATCCCGAGATGCGACAACTCGTTAGCCGACGCCCTTGCTGCACTCGGCTCCGTCTCCGCGTCCGACTTCCGCCGAGTGATCCCGGTCGGGTTCATCGAGAATCCTAGCATCCAAGCTCCTGATCAGGTCGCAATGGTCACCCCGACTCCCGATGGGCTCGCCCCTGTTCCAATGGACATTGATCCCGATCCAACAACAAGCCCTTCCACTTACGGTTGCGACAATCCATGGATTTCCAGGCTTCAAAAGTTCATCACCGAAGGAGCAGTCCCACAAGACAAGTGGGCTGCGCGAAAAATGAAAGCCCAGGCCGCACGGTATTCGATGGCCGATGGGAAACTCTACAAATGGTCTCCCTCCGGACCCCTCCTTCGTTGCGTAGAGGGGGGCACAGCTCGACAGGTAATGCAGGAGATACACGATAAATCTTACTGAAATAATTCTGACGGTCGGAGCCTGGCCCTTCGGATTAAGACCCACGGGTTTTACTGGCCAACCATGCTCCGCGATTGTCAACAATACGCGTCCAGGTGCGAGAAATGTCAAAGACACGCTCCGATGATACACCAGCCAGCCGAATTACTATCATCGGTCTCCTCACCTTACCCCTTCATGCGATGGTCTATGGACATCGTCGGCCCCATGCCTAACTCAAAGACCAAGAAACTCCTCCTCGTCCTTACTGATTATTTCTCGAAGTGGGTCGAGGCTGAATCTTACGCCAAAATCAAAGATACTCGGGTAGAGCACTTCGTCTGGAAATTCATCATCTGCAGACATGGGATTCCATACGAAATCGTAACATATAACGGCTCCCAGTTCATATCCGCTCAGTTCGAAGGATTTTGCGAAACGTGGAAAATCCGACTCACCAAGTCAACCCCTCGTTACCCTCAGGGCAATGGCCAAGCCGAGGCAATCAACAAAACCATCGTCGATGGGCTAAAAAAGCGGTTAGACGCGAAAAAGGGGAGGTGGGCCGAAGAGTTGGATGGCGTCTTATGGTCACACAGAACGACCCCTCGTCGTCCAACCGGCGAAACTCCGTTCTCTCTCGTCTATGGTTTTGAGTGCGTAATACCGTCTGGAATGAAGGTCCCTGGACTTCGTCGGCAGCATGCCCCTGAAGACGAGAGCCTTAACAACATCATGCTGCTAGACCAGTTCGACTTCCTCGACGAGAAAAGGGACCGTGCGCTCATTCGCTTACAAATCTATCAGCAAAAAGCTGCTCAATATTACAACTCCCACGTTCGACCTCGGCGCTTTCAACAAAACGACCTCGTCCTGCGAGAAGTATTTAAAAACGCGGGCAAGCTCGGGGCTCATTGGGAGGGACCCTATCGTGTCACCGAGGTCGTGAAACCCGGCGTATACAAGCTCGTCGCTATGGATGGAAGAATCATTTCAAGATCTTGGAATGCTCGTCATCTCAAGAAATATTACCACTAGTACATCGGCTATCCGACACTTGAACTACGGACTCGGCTTGATCCCTTTACAGGGTACGTAGGCAGCTCATCTCCGGATGAATCCAGCTAGCCCCCTCCTCCAAAAGAGGGGGGGGGGACTGGGAGTATATCCATACTCTTCTTTCACAACGCATAAGCAACACGCTACTCGTTATTGCTGGCCCCAATGACGAAACTCAGCATTACCTAGGTCTCTCACATTGCCTTTGTCTATAGCATTCGCGCGCGTCACCAAACCCAACTAACCTTATCGTAGGTCTTTCATACATCCCTGGGCAATATCTTAACGTCTATTCAGACCAACAGATGGGATCAAATATGGCCCATGCAAAACTACGAATTTCTAAGGACTAGTCTTTCAATAAGCACTAGTCTTTCAAACCGACAATACGAAGAACAAAATCAAACATAAACATAATCAGGTGGATAAAGCAGTCCAGGCAACGTATTCGCTCCAAGCGACAGGATTCTAAGAACAAAACCAAACACCAAAAAAAAAAAAAACAACCAACATTCCACCGATTCAATGTCTGGCAATCAATAACAACTACAATAGATTACTCCTCAGCACTTGGGTCTTCCGATGATAGCTCGAGCCCATCGAACAAGGTGTTGAGGCCCTTGAAGAACGCAGGCCCCACGGCTTCGTACTTCGGTGCGTGCTCAAGCAGTTCTGTTCTGAAGTCCGCCAAGCTCTTCTCGTCTCCTTCGGCTTCGACCTCGTCCAGGAAGGTCAGATTGTTCGGAATCTGCCTATCATAGACATAGTCGACCAGCAGAGTCCTCTTGAACTCCACCAGTTTCGCCTTAGTCTTCTGCACTCTGACTGTGACCTCGGTCTTAAGATCGGTCCTCGCCTTCGTTACCGCCGTCTCCACTTCGCCTTTAAGCTCCTCGATCTTCTTCTCCTTAGCTTCTTGACTTGCCTTCAGGACACAGTTCTCCTCCTCCAACGACATATGTGGATAGCGCCTCTCCGTGTTTCTTCGACTGCTCCGAAAGCTGGGACTTCAGATTTCCCACTTGCTTGGTTAGCGTCTTCACCGCGTTCTCATAACTAATGCACGTGCGAACCACCTCGGCATTACACTACAAAACTGTATTAGGACAGATAAACCTTAGTACATGATCCAATAATTGACACCTTATGTTTACCTGGAGACTTTAATACGCCACTCAGCCAAACCCCTTTTGGTTAATCATCTCCGATAACGGAGGAACTTCGGTGCCCGGAAATTTCACTCGCGAGAAGACAGCTGCGACAGCCGCGTATTTGTCTTCTGAAATCCCGGCAGGAGTTGGCTGGAAAGGGGCGACGTTGCCGGGCTCGTCGACCTTCGCCTTGTATTTCCTGGGAGCACGTTTTTTCTTCTTCGCCTCCTCGGCTTTAACATCCTTCTCCTTGTCCTCCTCGGCGCGCTTCCTCTTCGCCGAATCCAGACAATGTTTTATCAGAGCCGAATCGGACGGCCTGGGAAGCGCGAGGACACTCTCCCCAGGAGCAATTGTCGGTCCGGATTCAACAGCCTCTCTCTGGGCAGCTTCGGAGGGAATGATGCGGACCATGGATGGTCGGTTCGCAACGGCCTCGGCGTCCTCCTCGGCTTTCTTCTGCTTCAACACCTGTTTGCGGAAGTTCAGTTCTCCAGTAAAATTCTCCATTTCACCTTCGCTCTCACTTAGGCTCTCTTCGCTTGCCGAGGTAGAAAAACCAAGAAGCCTGTTCCGAGCGTTCTCCACGCGTTCGAAGGTGAAAGACTCTGCCCCGTTCGTCTTTTCACTTCGCAAAGCCTCAAAGTCGGACTCAAAGTTCTCCGGGATGTCAAATAAAATCGAGTTCGCTGCCAACAACAAAACGAAATAAAGTTATTAGTCACTTTCTACCAACAGCCCTAGCAAACAAGGATCATCAAGCTAACCTATGGGACCCCAGGTAGTCCGCACATCTAATCGACCAATACTAGCTTCGTATATGGGCACGAAGAAGAAAAAATTGGACCACGAGTAGTCTTTGTTAGGAAAGTGATCGATCACTCGTCGATCAGACTTGTTGGAGAGAAAATAAATCCGGGGGTCGCCCCCAGGGGTTCGCGGAAAACGAAGAAGATTCTGGTAATGCTCTGCGGTAAGCGTCACTTCGCACTCAAAGCTGCGCACGAGAAGACCTACTAAGTGACGAATGGATCGTTAAGTTAGCTGTGCGAGGCAGGCATTGTGGCACGCCAGATAATCGAGGATAACTTTGGGAATCGGAAACCAAAGGTAACATCTGTCAATGAAGTTCTCGTACATCGTGAAGAAACCAGGAGGCGGGGAGTCTGCCCTCGCGTCTTCGTCTGGAACAACGAGGTCAACTTCTTCGGATATACCGAAGCCCCGGCGCAGATCATCAATGGTTTCTTCAGTACACGACGACCTTCCGTCCTGGTACACAGCCGGTCTTTCTCCTCGCTTATACCGGATCCTCCTCCTCCTTCGCTTCTTCGCTTTAAGCATTTCATCGATGTCCCCCAAAGGGCCATAGCCGTGTTGGTATTCCTCTGGTTCCACTTTCATCAAGTCAACCTTGAGATCCATAAGGGACTTCGTCGAACAAGGGGCCTCGTCGCAATTCTTTGGTACCTCTTCGCCTTCACGGTTATCCGCCTCTTCGTCACTATCACAGAGTCCGCGAAACGGACCGACTTCTCTTTCATTTCCGTGCGGCTCCTCGCACCGACCGACGGTTCCTTCCTCGGTATTACAATTATTTGGTTCTTCGGTGGATTCACAAAGGTCCCGACCTTGGCTTTTGTCTCCTCGCCCGCTCGTACCAGCAGCAACGCCGCTTAGCACTCTTTGCCAGTTGAAGAGATCGTCGAGAGAATCAGAAGACATTATCCGCGGAAATATAAAACAGACAGAGAAAAGGAGAGTTTTTAAGAAAACGAAGGGCCAAGAGATGACGACGGCGAAGAGGTCACCGTAAAATCGTCGGAAGATGTTACAAACACGACCTACTTATGAATTTACCAGCACTATAGCCTATCTACGGCGGTTTGTGAAGACAGAACTGAAGAACCCTAATAACACAAATGAAGAACTTGAGAGAGAACAAAGCATACCTTTGGGAGGATTCTTCTCTTCTCTTCTTCTTCTTCTGAATAGAAATTAAGAACAGGGACAAAGTGGCATGAATATATAACAGTCTCAGGCATTTAAGAGACTTGCCTCGGGAACCGGCGAAAATATACCTCGGGAACAAGCGAAACAGTTTTACAAATGGTCACGCAAACGGTGGCCCTTCGCTTGTCCGAGATACAATGGCTCTTCGCCATCATCAAACACTTAAGCTCTTCGCTTGTCCGAGTCATAAAGGCTCTACGCCATCATCGAACACTCAAGCACTTCGCTTGTGTCCGATTAAATAACTCTTCGCCTTCACTGGACACATCAGCACTTCGCTCATATCTGCACACCGCAGGTCTTCGCCTTTAAGCGTACAGGCACCGCTTGGCCTTTAAACAAACGGCTCGCTTATGCACGACGACAGCTCCTCGTCCGCATTACGAGCTTCTCGCTCATGTGCGTCAACAGCACCTCGCCCTCGAGTGATGCATTAACACCGCGCCCTTACAGCATAAGGACCTCTCACACAGCTTCGCTAACAACAACACATCAACAAGATTTGCTCGCCTCGCTTATATCACATAACAAGCACTTCGCCTAAACAGGCGCTTTGTCTATTCCTCGTCGCAGGCTCACCACCCTTCTAGGCTCTTCGCTTTAATCGAATACGCGAACGACGCTTATGTCCGAGCACAACGGCTCGAGCACTTGCTAATGAATACATCATCTCCTTAGCAAGCTCCTCGCCTTCACCATGGGTATAATCACTTCGCCTATATCTCATTACGGGCATTACGCCTATACCTCAGTACAGGCACTAAACAGTTTGACCTCGCCATTACGAAACCGGGTCTTAGTACTCAACACCTCGCACTAAGACATGGTGGGGGGCTAATTGTGGGGGTCAAATATCCCCACAGGTCAAACTGAACAATTGACTTGGAATGGCCTCGCCATTTGCTCCTGAATCATGTAACTACGACCTCGCAATATCTGCAATCGTGAGTGCGGGGTCGCCTTGAAACCGATCATTGTCGGCCTCGCGATTATAGTTAACTATATACGAGGCCGAGAAAAAGCGACCTCGCCTTTATGAGGGTTTAGTCACGGGATAACACGCGACCTCGCCTCCTTAGCAATGAGGTGAGTGAACCTCGCCTTTATACGACCCGGCACGCGCGAGGACACCGTGAACCAAGCGACTAAGTCACCATTTGATCAGAGTTGGGCTTAAATGCGAGGTGGGCCTAAATCCACAAGATCAGGAAGACTTAAAGCCCTAAGGAGAGAATGGCGAGGAGACAGAAGATAACGATGAGAAGATCTAAGAAGATTTAACCTACCGATAAGTCGGCAAAATCTTGTATAAATACGTGACTAGGTTAAACTTTGTGGATCACCTCTTTCTAGCCTAACAAACCCTAAAAAAGCTTGCGCTACGAAAGACCTTTTACTCTAAATCAATACCAAATGATTCTTTGCTAGTTCTTTCTGTTTGTGTTCACTCTTTGTATCGAGTCCCTCGTTAAGAATCTCGAACAAATAGTGATTGTGTGATTTTACCCACACAATTTGGCGCCGACAATGGGGACTCGAAGAAACTTTTCTCACAAACCNGTTCCCCTAATCACTCTCTCCTTAGCTCGACTCGTTCCACCCCCAGACTTAGATTCTTTTAAGGGAATCTAAAGTCTTCTTGAACATCCTCAGACTCTTTTAAACGTTTTCCACCTTTCTTCATTTTTTGATCCCTGATTTCCCTAGCCTTTTTGCTAAACAAATATGGGTCATAAAGATTTTTTTTTTTTTTTACAATAAAGCTTTCACCCTATATAGCATGGCACAAATTTTACCTTGATTTTGATGAAGTATTAGCAAGGAAATCAACCTTGAAACCTTCTCTTTGAATCTATGCATGTATTAAGATCGTGCATGCCCTTTTTCGCCATTCTTCATGAGTGATTGGAAAACTGCGTTGGTCTCATCTCTCCGGTCATTTTACACATACTGCATATAAGACAAGAAAGGAAAAGAGACTGCATGGGGTTTGAAAAGAGGTTAGTTTAATGGGTGTGGTAACAACGTAAAATAAGTCAACCATTCATGATCAGCAAGAGAGTGGTTAAGTGGATAAGAAGTCCTGAATGTATTTGTTTTTCTTAATCTAATACCTCCATGAAGAAAGATTTATAATCCAGTTTTGGTTCAATTAAATTGGAGTCAGAAATCAGTGCCTCGGGGCAGTCTTGTAAAGATGGTGACTAGGCTGCAGTTCAGTTGTGAGTAAGGTCCTTATTCCAGACTTGGATTGACTCAATAAAACGCTTTTGACTCTATAAATGTTTTTTTAAAATGGGTGTAAAAGTGCGTCAAAAGAAACAAACGAATTAGATAATGAGGAATACCCCCCTCACCCAGACATGGATAACATCGTACTCGATGTTCACGAGCTGTGAGAACAAAATTGGAATTAAAACATATTGAAATAGAAATGGAAGATGGTTACCTCGTTGTCTTCGAGTATGGTTACCTCGTTGTTTTCGAGTGTATCGAATAACCTTCTTTGGCTTATTGGAATTTAAAGGACTTTACAGGGAATAGGAGAGGAAGTGTGCATCATTCTGAGTTTTCATCATTAAGGAAGTGTGCATCATTCTGAGTTTTCATCGATCGAGACAGTCATCAATCTATCGAATCACAGTGTGATTCTCCTGGTTTTTTAACTCTCTTTCGATGAGTGTTGAAGTCCACACCAATCCCCTGGATCACCAGTTGATTTGAATCAGTGGGCTCTGGCTTTCCATTGAGATAGTGAAATCAAGCTTGTGAACTGCATGCGATCAATTGATTGTTGTTAAGGCGATCAATCGATTCCGCATCCTCTTGGTTGAATCTTTGGATCCCATTTCTTGAAACACGAACAAAAAGATTAAAAATAAAACCAATTCTAAGACGTACCAGTGGGTTGCTTCCCACTCAGCGCTTTTGTTTAAAGTCGGTTAGCTTGACTTTGTGACAACATGTTAATCGAAATAATCGAAAGGTTGAGCCAATGCGCCTCTAATTATTCTCCTATTTTTGCAAAAATCCAAGCATGCACAGAAATACACTGCTGCCCATAGAAAATGAACAGAAGTTCTGCAAAGAAACTTAAAGCAAACATGGTATGCATCTCGAAATTAACTTTGACATTTAAATTCTCATTAGATTCAAACGCATTTGTCAAAAATATAAAAATCAATACCACTTTTAAATGAATTTTCAGGAGAAGAATTAACTTCATAACCTGTAATGTGGGGATCTCCATCAAAACTTTTGATGGGTTCATTTTCATCATGTAGGACATGTTGTTTAAGCTCAAGTTTCGTCTTTGATTTTTTATGTCTTGCTTTTTGAAACACCTTATGGCTTTCATCTCTAGACCCACATGGCTCGTGATCAGTTTCAATACCTAGGCAAAAACAACTAGAAGAGGATTCTTTGTTAGAATAAAAATAAGTTGTTCCGTAAGAGAGTACCTGTTTTTCGTCGATTATTTCTATTGGATTTTCATTTCCAGTGACTTGGATATGAGCATGCTCCCTATTTTTGATGAAATCAGGATCTCAATCGTAGATATCAGTATATGCATCATCATATATTTCTCTGTTGAATGCATCTCGAAGTTTACTGAGAGTGTCATGAAGCTCTTCTTTAGGCTCGGGTTTCGATTCTTCGAGTTTGTAATCATTGTTGTTTTTACTACAAGTGAAACTTGCAATGCTAGGTTCAATATCACAATTGAAACGGGGATACCTCTCGTTTGTGGTTTCAAAATTAGAAGAAATTTGGATTTCTTCAAATTGTTCTTCGTTGTTCTCCATTCGATTGGTTGACGTCTCAGATCGATCGAATGAGACATTTCCTTCATTCGTTTGAGTTTTTGATGTGTTGTTGTTGAGAACAAAACAACCTTCCAAGCCTATATAACAGAACTCACACGATAAATCTTCATCAGTAGATGATTCCAAATGAAGCTTATCTTGAACGTTTTCTTCGACTATGTTATCATGACGAATCTCGTGGATGTCTTCCACGAAATTTTCATGGTCCAATCCTTCCCTTTCTTGCTTTTCTTCAAGACTGGAATCAGAAAAAGGTGGCTTCTTGGATCGAACATCGAAGATGCTCCTGAATTCAAGATCAAGCTTTTCAAGCATAGACAACTCTTCTCCAGAATTTTTTAAGCTCTCCCCCACCTCTTGGTTCCATAGATACATAATCACATCCCCGAGGATTGGTGAAGCTCCATCTTTGTAGAGGTTTTGAAGATCAGCAACGAAAACTGATTAATCCATCATTTTTTTCTTTTTCTTTTTCATTGGAATTAACTGAAACAAAAGACAATTAAAAACTAAAAATGATTAAAACAAAATGAAATAGAAATTAAGAAAATAAATAAGTTTAGGCTAGAGCTAGCTTGTTATGCTAGTGGTCAACTGTTGCTCTACGGAAACGGCGCCAGAAAACTTGATGGAGATTAGTTTTCGTCCAAAATATTTCCTGCAAGCGCACATGTCTCACAGTAGTACTTAGGGATCGTATCCACAGAGAGCAGAGTGTACACAGTAGCACATCCAAGTTCACTCTAGCTGAGCAGCAAAATGAAGTGGTTTTGGTTTTAGGTCGATCGACAGTGTGAACTGGTCGATCAATCGAAACACTTTTCGGTCGATGGCAGATTATGCGGTCAATCGATCAACGCCTGAAAATGCCAAAAAAAAAATCAAACGTGAGAAAATTCAATGATAAAAAGCGTTAGAAAATCAGGTAATGCATCAGAGGATCACGGTTTGAATTATTCAGGGTAGTAATCTATGTAAATCCTAGTTTAGGCTATATAGTTGAAATCACTATTAACTGACTTTTCTTTTGTCAGACTTAGCCAGTCTAGTTCAATTGGTATCCGAGTTAACTCTAACATATATCTTTTCATAAAGAGAACCTATGGGCCAATCAACCAATTAATATAGGCATTAAGTTCAGGAAATCAAATTCTACTAAACTNTTTCTTTTGTCAGACTTAGCCAGTCTAGTTCAATTGGTATCCGAGTTAACTCTAACATATATCTTTTCATAAAGAGAACCTATGGGCCAATCAACCAATTAATATAGGCATTAAGTTCAGGAAATCAAATTCTACTAAACTATAAATAGTAAAGCGTTCACTATCAAGTTCTGGATATCTTACTCTAAGTGGTGTATTAGTAGCAGGTTTAACCTATTATTTATACTAAGATCTGATATGAAAGTAAGCCTATAAACTAATCATTACACAGTCCTATTGCCTATCTACCAAACCATGATTCCTCCAAGCAAAACTCTATTCCTAACTAAGAAACTACTCAAACATAGCAAAAGTAAACATTATGACAATGAAAATTGCTTGTATTAAATGAGGGTTCAGAATATCTTCAATGGAATGCAGAGATTACAAACTTCGTCCTTGAAGCAAAGATCAAAGCAATAATGAAAAGAAACTAAAAGAAACTAGTAAATTGTTTAGCCTGGATGCCTGGAAGCTTTTGAGTGTTTTCTGATGATTCTCTCTCGCTTCAGTCGTCTGTATTTATAGGGGAGAGAGTCAGGTAGAGAGTCGAGACAAATTAGGAGGAAGAATTGGATAAGAATCCAAATATTTGTGATCATCCTCTCTAAATTGATCGGTCGCACTATTCTCGGTCGATCGGTAAATATCTAAAACGCCTTTTCTCAAGATTAAGTATTTTCAGTGATTATATCTAGCATATACTGATAACTCCCCAAATGCAACGGTTCTTATCTGAATTTGTTCTCGAAGCTTCCTTGAGATTATGGGCTGTAATCGATCGGTGGGCCTCTGGTCCGATCGATTGGGCCTTCACTTCATGCGAGCTTCTGGACACACCTTCACTGATGTGGGCTTAATTTCTTACTTTCTGAGGGCTAATGACTTGATTCCAAGCCCATGTGACAGCTAACTCATGTGTCTTGATTGTCCTAAGTCCTCACTTCATTCCAAAATAAACATATCCTTCATCTGGGCATGGACTTCTGATATTGATTTGTTGAACTTGGTAGGAAATGCTCATTTGTGACCTAAAATGCATTGTTTTCAAAAAAACACTTTGCAAACAGAAAAATGTGAAATCCAGTGATTTATGTTTCAAATCGAATAGTTTCTTTGTTAAAAACACCAAAAAATCATATCGAAAAGCAGTAAAATATAATCACTATCAGCAAGCAACTGAATAATATTACTCCACTGGCTTGTAAAGCGACTACCCAACAACCCCTTCACTAGTATCGTCCAGACTTCACTCGTGTAGACACATTCGAAAAAAAAATGTTTCCGAGTTTCCAACATATAAGCACATAAACTACAGCAAATCTTGTGATTACCTTTCCAATTCCGCACCTTATCCTCAGTACCAACTGTGTCTCGCACAACCAACCAAGTGACAAAAAAGAACTTTGGAGTGTGATATTGAAACCAAACCCCGAAGTAGCTCAAATGGCTGAGACAATTCAAAGTCAAGAAGGTTTTCTACCATCAAAGACGGACCAAAACCCGAATAAGTTTGTCAACACAACCATAAGAACTGCAAAAGATGAGGTTGATTTGCTTGAGGCAATGCATGGAGGAAACATGGACGAAGAGGAGCTTCGTTCGACTGAAGATGATGAAAATTCGGCTGCAAAACGGAGCAGTGTTGATCGACACTCATCTAGTGTCGATTGACACCCCTCGGGAAATTCCACGATGGACTTTGTTTCAGGACATGGTGTCGATTGACACCAAGTTCAGTGTCGCTCGACACCTTCCAGTATCGACGCTCACACCATTAAGATCTCGACCCTAGTTCAATCCCAACTCGACAACATTCGAGAAACAACTGAGAAAGAAATGGTGTCGATCGACGCCACTGAGTGTGTCGATCGACACCCCCTGCAGAAACAGTGTTCCGCGACTTGTTCTTCATCAAAACCCACTGATCGCCTTGATGCAGCCCCTAAACTAGTCCACAAACTTCATGCGATTGATCCAGACCCTCCTAGGAAGTGCGAGACGGAACAAGAGAAGGAAATTGAAACTCGTCGTCAAGTTATCTTGAGGAATGTGATCAAAGAGTCTCCTTCGTATAGCTTCATGAAAATTCTCCGGTCATAAAGGGATTCATCAAGCAGCTGAGGGTCACTAATGTTAGCATTGAGGATTGCGTTCAAATAGTACTTAAAGAAGTTAACACAATCAATGTTAGTCTTATGAAGATTACTAAAGAAGCACCCTCTCTGCCCACCCTTAAGACGCTTGAAAAGATGGACTGTCCGGGCAGATTTGTCTTCGATTGTTCAATCAAAGGTATGGTAATGAAGAATGATTTATGTGATATGGGTGCCACTGTGAATGTGATGTCGTAGGCAGTCGTTCGAAGACTTGGCCTTTCATGCCAACAACCTTCAATGTCACCGAAAATCATGGCGGACTCCTCATCGGTGAATGCTACGGGCTTTGTTCCGAGTGTGATGCTTCAGATTGGAGTTTGTCTAGTGCCTCCTGATTTCTATATTATGGATATCAATGAGGAGATCAGTTGACCATTGATTCTCGGTTCTTCATTCCTTGCCACTGTTGGAGCTGTTATGGATTATCCAAACCAAAGAGTCTTCTTCTCCAAGATCAACACAATGGTCTTCTATCACTTTAACCCTAACGGAGAACGCTCTTGCAAGGCCATTCACCATGATGAGAAGCTGAACATAGTTCTTGAAGATGCTCCCAAAGCAGTCCAAACCATCCTCAACGACACTCACAACATCGACGAATCCTCTAAGGCAAAGCATGTTCGATCTTCAAAGCCATTTTCTACAATCAACATTGTCATTCCAGAGGAGTTAAGGGACATGGAAGATGATGTTATAAAGGATCAATTGAATGCTACGATGGTGCTTTTCTCATGTCTTTTCATGGCAAGTGAACGGTGGTGTGCTCGAAGGAAAGGAAAAATTTCAAAGGTTCTAATACGATCCACCATGAGTCACCTTCCACATAATAGTCAGGCTAAGCACTAAAAATTAAGCGCTTGTTGGGAGGCAACCCACTTGTGAGTTTTCTACTACCTATACTATTTATTTTAATTATTTTTGGTGTTTTAGAATATTTTAAAATAGTTCGGATTTTCAAAAAAATTTTTTTTAATTTTATAAACTCGGTTAGATTTTGCTACGATTTTTAAAATTATTTTCAAGATTTTTCAAATTATATATTATTTATTACGATTTTTATACTATAAAATAAAAGAAAACAAAGTTATTTCAAATAAATCAGATTTACTGGCCAGTCGCTTTTAGTTCACTCGACGCACTTCACTGTCGATCGACACCCCCGCAGGAACAAAGGTAAGTGTTTCTGATTTTGGTCTTTCTTTTATTTATACTTCTTCCTTTTTTTTGCCTCGCGATTTTTACTCATTGGGGACACTGCCGTTTAAGTTTGGGGGACGGAAATACTTATGTATTTTTCTTTGTCTTGGTTTATTTGTGATAATTTCAAAAATAATTATGCTTATCGAGTTGTTTTATCGAGTCAAAACCAGTTTGAACAATGATCATTTGCTTGGATTGTTTGATTGTGTCTTTTTCAGCTGTGTGACCATCATTAGCAAAGCCAATTTCAGAACAAGATTATTGAAAAATCCAAGGGCCAATTGGTATTTCAAAGACATTCATGCTAAGTTATGAACGGTTGGAGCTTATTGCACCTCTTCAATGTGATCAATGCACTAGGATTTGAGTCTTCCATTCATGGTTGCCAGATTCAACAAGTAAGAGAAAGCATTTGCTACTCTCCCTTTCAAAAGTGACTTATCACACCCATAGGAAGTTTATTCAATTTATTATCAGTATTATTGTTCTTGTATCTTAAAAAAAAATTTTCAAAGGTTCTAATACGTTCCACCATGAGTCACCTTCCACATAATAGTCAGGCTAAGGACTAAAAATTAAGCGCTTGTTGGGAGGCAACCCACTTGTGAGTTTTCTACTACCCATACTATTTATTTTAATTATTTTTGGTGTTTTAGAATATTTTAAAATAGTTCGGATTTTCAAAAAAAATTATTCTAATTTTATAAACTTGGTTAGATTTTGCTACGATTTTTAAAATTATTTTCAAGATTTTTCAAATTATATATTATTTACTACGATTTTTATACTATAAAATAAAAGAAAACACAGTTATTTCAAATAAATCAGATTTACTGGCCAGTCGCTTTTAGTTCACTCGACGCACTTCACTGTCGATCGACACCCCCGCAGGAACAGAGGTAAGTGTTTCTGATTTTGGTCTTTCTTTTATTTATACTTCTTCCTTTTTTTGCCTCACGATTTTTACTCATTGGGGACACTTCCGTTTAAGTTTGGGGGACGGAAATACTTATGTATTTTTCTTTGTCTTGGTTCATTTGTGATAATTTCAAAAATATTTATGCTTATCGAGTTGTTTTATCGAGTCAAAACCAGTTTGAACAATGATCATTTGCTTGGATTGTTTGATTGTGTCTTTTTCAGCTGTGTGACCATCATTAGCAAAGCCAATTTCAGAACAAGACTATTGAAAAATCCAAGGGCCAATTGGTATTTCAAAGACATTCATGCTAAGTTATGAACGGTTGGAGCTTATTGCATCTCTTCAATGTGATCAATGCACTAGGATATGAGTCTTCCAGTCATGGTTGCCAGATTCAACAAGTAAGAGAAAGCATTTGCTACTCTCCCTTTGAAAAAGTGACTTATCACACCCATAGGAAGTTTATTCAATTTATTATCAGTATTATTGTTCTTGTATCTTAAAAAAAAAAAAAAGAAGAAACAGAGAAGGTATCTTGATATGTCAATCCAAGCGTTTATATATTATTAGTGTTACTCAAGTCTGGGGGAGAGTAGTGAATATTTATGTTCAAGTGTGGGTTTGGCAAGCATCGAATGGGAAGAGAGTGTAGAACTTTCGAATGCATTGGGATCGGAAGAAGAGACAAGCTATAAAAATGTCATCGGGTTTGTAACAAGGCTTTGGGTTTATTTGGATGCTAAGGAAGTTTTTGGAGAAGTACAAGGCGGTCAAATTCTGGAGTAGTCAAATAAGTGTGTGGATTACTAAGTTGGTCAAGATCATTTCAATCCTCCAAGCAATGTGAGTTATATATTTTCAAACCTGTTTCACAGTTTAGTTTATGTTTTGCTTGAGGGCAAGCAAAGGCTAAGTCTGGGGGAGTTGATATATCTCGTATATTACTGATTTTTATGATAATAAACATATACTTATATATATTTTTGAGTTTATATTGTTATTAAAGTCCAATAGAGTCATTTTAGGTGCATGTATTAGTTTTGGAGCTTTAAAAGGATTTAGAAAAATTATGGAGCAAAAATGGAACAAATTTGAAGAGATGAAAAGGAAACGAAGAAAATATGGAAATTCAGGAAGAGTGATACACAAATGTTTACCCTTTGTATTTAACCGCAAGAGTTCATGGCTAAAGTGACTCGTAGTATTGCAGATGCTTTGGAATTTATCGAGAACATTGCTAAGAGTTCTTCGGAGAGGAGCCCAGAATATGACAGAGGCAAGAAGGTTGCTTCGGTGGAGGCACATCAGATAGCAGAGGTAACCGAGCAAATTAGCTTACTTGTGAAAGCAAACCAGCACGGCGTAAACTCCTGCGAAAGAGAAGGTGGTCCTGTACCTTTTGAGAAAAACGTGATGGGAGAAAATGACGATGAAGAGGAGTGCAACTATGTCACTGGCCATGGGTACAAACAGGGATACAACCCCAACTACAAGCACCCTAATCTCTCCTACCGCAGCACAAACGTCAAAAACTCACAAGATGAGGTATACCCGCAAAAAAATGTTGNAAAAACTCACAAGATGAGGTATACCCGCAAAAAAATGTTGCTTGTTCTAACAATGCTTTTGTTCCTTTTTCAGGGAAATCCGGCCTTCCATGGTCTACATTCAAAGGTCATAGTGTGGAATGTCCTTTGGAACACTTGGATC
>OVAP01003569.1:0-16354 GCA_900406295.1 Aurinia saxatilis
AAGCCGTCGCAAATTTCCCTCGCAAACGGCGTGTTTTCTTGTAGTGAAATGATTAAAATATTTCCAATAACACTGAATTTGATGGTGTTTCTTAAAATCACTAGTCCAATAACACTGATTTTTAAAAAGTTTTTTAAAATACATGTTCCAATAACACTGAATTTGCCAAATCACACGAAATCACTCCAAATACATGATCCAATACGCCCCCTAACACTAACTTTTTTTCTCAGCATGACACCTAGAAATTTTTTCAATAAAGTGTAACCCCAAATAATAAATAAGGGATTTATACATGATAGATGTTATTCATTAGTTGATCAAATCCAACCATGATAACAATACTGAACTTAAAAAAACACAATTTAAAAAACATGGACCAATTAGCGATATATATTATAATGTTACGAACTAGTCACAAATCCGTTGTAGTCTAGCTGGTTAGGATACTCGGCTCTCACCCGAGAGACCCGGGTTCGAGTCCCGGCAACGGAGTCTTTTTTACCCATTTTAACCTATCTAAAGGATACTTCCGTCATTAACCTCAACTTCAAAACCCTAGGTCTCCTCATATAATAGCCTCACTTACGCAGCCGACGTATTTCGTCTCCTCCATACTCTTCTTCTTCCTCCTCTGCAGAATCCTTAATCCTAAGAGATGGTAACAACATTCTCTTAATCTTGCTTCATTTACTTATCTTGTATTCAAAGTTTGTGTTTTTATTAAGTTTTTGTAATGTGTGTTAATGATGTAGGCGTCAGAGAAGAGGCTCTCGAACCCTATGAGGGACATTAAGGTCCAGAAACTTGTTCTTAACATCTCTGTTGGTGAGAGTGGTGATCGTCTCACTCGTGCCTCCAAGGTTCGTTTTACTTAAATATCCAAACTTTATGTGAAAATGAAATGGTGATTTAGGTCATTAGATGCTCTGAGGAATGGCAATAGATAGTTTGATGCAAACCCTTTGAGTATTGTGATCTTATGAATCGTGGGTTTTGGTTGTTTTAGGTGTTGGAACAGCTCAGTGGTCAAACCCCAGTTTTCTCAAAGGGTATGTGTAGCACATTTTGTGTAGAACCTTTAGTTTAAGGTTCAGAAGTGTTGATTTTTGTGTGTGTGGGATTTGATTGTTTAAACAGCTAGGTACACTGTGAGGTCTTTTGGTATCAGGCGTAATGAGAAGATTGCTTGCTATGTTACGGTGAGAGGTGAGAAGGCAATGCAGTTGCTTGAGAGTGGTTTGAAGGTTAAGGAGTATGAGTTGTTGAGGAGGAACTTCAGTGACACTGGTTGCTTTGGATTCGGTATCCAAGAGCACATTGATCTTGGAATCAAGTAAGTGTTTTGTTTGTGGAATGGTTTTGATTATGAGGTGTTTTAAGGTTCTTATGAGTCTGTGTTTGTTTTGTTGTAGGTATGATCCATCTACTGGTATTTACGGTATGGATTTCTATGTGGTTCTTGAACGTCCTGGATACCGTGTTGCTCGTCGCAGAAGATGCAAGGCTCGTGTTGGAATTCAACATAGAGTTACTAAGGATGATGCCATGAAGTGGTTCCAGGTTAAGTATGAAGGAGTTATCCTCAACAAGTCTCAGAACATCACTGGTTAAGAAGACTTTTCGACCTTTTGTTTTGTGGTGTTAGCTCTGTTTTAAGTTCTTATATTTATAAGATTCTGGATGGTGATAAGGATTTCTTGTTGTGGTAATCTTTTTGGCTTCAGTTTGTTTAGAATCTTTAAGTACCCTCGAGATATGAAACAATTTTTGGAGTTCATTGTTATCAATTCTCAACATTTCCAAAATTTTGTTTAATTATAGGAAAGGAATTGAGTTTCTTCTGAAATGTTTCAACATGTTAGAGAGAATGTGGATTGAAAAACTGAAATCAGTATGATCTTAGCAAATCTAGAAGCTCACTCTTCTTCAACTTTGAGTATCCTTTGAGTCCTTTTTTCTTTGCAACATCTTTGAGCTCTGCAAGTTTCATAGTTTCAATCAATGGAGCTTTCTCTTCCTTCTCTGTCGTTTCTTCTATAGCTTTATCACTCTTTGATACTGGAGGCTTACCTCTTGGACCTGAAAGAGGTTTAACTGGTGATCGCTTGGCAAAACTAGACGGTGGCCGAGCTACCTTGGCTTGTCTCTTTGGTGTCTCCTTCACGCCAGTATCTCCTACATTGCAGGAGTTGCTTATATCAACTGATTGCAAGAACGTGGATGGTTTGAGACCTGGCAAAGGATTGTTGGATTACCTTCAGCTTTATTTTTTGATTTCTCAAGAACGTCAAGAATAGCTTTGCTCAATGTCTTATCGTCATAAGACCCATCTCTGTTCTTCTCCTCATCTCCTCGAGATTCATTTTCCTCGGAGATTGAAGATTGGATCCGTCTGAAAAGAGAAATGATTTCCTCTTGCTTTCTTTTACTCGGATTCGAACTTGGTTCATCTGCCGGTTTCTTGCAACAAACATATCCTTTCCTTGGTTTTCCCCTTGAAGAAGAAGAAAGCCACATTCTTCTATCACCATTAAATGCTCTTCTTGAAAGACTCTCCCCAAAGCTTAGTAAAGGAAAATTTACAATCTGTCTAAATTCAGTTAGCTCCACAGAAAATGGATTCCAAGCTCCTAAAACTCTCTAACCTCGAACAAGATTAGATGTGAAAAAGAAGAATCAATTACCTCAGACATTGATTTTGTACTCCTTGGAAAATGTAGAGCCAAGTCCATAGACTTCCCCTCAAAAAGATGAAGCTAATCGTAACACCCTCTTGATTCTCTCTCTGGCTTCATTCCTCACAAGTCACAAGAAAAACAAAAAACAAGAGTAATCTTCCAAAAATCCCACCTTTATATGTTGGGGTCCAATTACATATCTTCCAGAAAAACTTGTGGACTACAATAATGTCTCAAGTCTGAAATAACCTTTTACTAAAGAGCAAAACCATTTTGTTAATTTCGCGCGCTTTTTTCGTCTGATGAGAAGAAGGAGATAGAGACGACGATGTTGTTGACGAATTCATCTCCCTCAAGTTTCTGTTTCTCCTCCTCTCCCCAATTTCAAACCCAGAAGAAAGTAAGAAGCTTGAGCATTCGCAAAGATGTGATTTTTAACAAAGCTTCGTTGAGAACTGTATCAATAGAAGAAGAGAGAGATTGTTCAGCACTCGATCGAAGCTTAACGAATGCGAACATTCGATTACGAAGATTCATTGAAGCAGGAGATTTGGAAAGTTCCGTGAAGCTTCTTCGTGAATCTGGAAAATGGGATATTGATCCGAGAACGTTATGCTCTGTTCTACAACTCTGTGCAGATTCGAAATCGTTAACGTCTGGTAAACAAGTTGATTCCTTTATACGTAGTAACGGGTTTGTTCTAGATTCGAGTTTAGGTTCAAAACTAGCACTTATGTACACAAACTGTGGTGATCTAAGAGAAGCAAGACGAGTTTTTGATCAGGTTGTTATTGAGAAGCCTCTGTTTTGGAACATACTGATGAATGAGTTTGGTAAAGTTGGTGAATTTAGTGAAAGTATTGGACTTTTTAAGAAGATGATGAGTTTGGGGATTGAGATGGATCGGTACACGTTTTCGTGTGTTTCCAAGAGTTTTTTAGGGTTAGGGAGTGTTGAAGGAGGTGAACAGCTTCATGGGTTTGTGATGAAGTCAGGTTTTGGGGAGTGTAACTCTGTGGGGAATGCTTTGTTGGCGTTTTATTTGAAGAGTGGGAGAGTGCGATGTGCGCGGAAGGTGTTTGATGAAATGTCTGAACGGGATGTTATATCGTGGAATTCGATTATTAATGGGTATGTTTCGAACGGGTTGGTTGATGAAGGGTTGTGTGTTTTTGTGGAGATGTTGGAGTCGGGGATCGAGGTTGATTTAGCTACGTTGGTTAGTGTTTTCGCGGGGTGTGCTGATTCTGGTTTGGTTTTGTTTGGTAGAGCGGTGCATGGTTTTGGTTTGAAAGGTTGTTTAGGTAGGGAAGATCGGTTTTGTAATACGTTGCTTGATATGTATTCGAAATCCGGGGATTTGGAGTCTGCTAAAGTGGTTTTTGAGGAGATGACTGATAGGAGTGTTGTGTCGTATACTTCTATGATTGCTGGTTATGCTAGGGAAGGTTTAGCTGGTGAAGCGGTTAAGCTATTTAAAGAGATGGAGGAGGAAGGTATTAGTCCTGATGTTTATACTGTTACTGCGGTTTTAAACTGTTGTGCTCGTAATCGGTTGTTAGACGAAGGTAAGCGTGTTCATGAGTGGATAAAGGAAAATGATATGGGATTTGATATCTTTCTGTCGAATGCTCTGATGGATATGTATGCGAAATGTGGAAGTATGCAAGAGGCGGAGGAAGTGTTTACTGAGATGCCTGTGAAAGATATTATCTCGTGGAACACTATTATAGGCGGGTTCTCGAAGAACTGTTACGCGAATGAAGCTCTAAGTCTGTTCAATTTGCTATTGGAAGAAAAGCGATGGAGCCCTGATGAGAGAACAGTCGCCTGTGTTCTTCCGGCCTGTGCCAGTCTTTCTGCTTTCGATAAAGGTAGAGAGATTCACGGTTACATTATGAGGAACAGGCAATTCGCAGATCGGCATGTTGTTAATTCACTTGTAGACATGTACGCGAAATGTGGAGCATTGTTACTCGCCCGTTTTCTCTTTGACGAAATTGCTTCCAAGGATCTTGTTTCTTGGACAGTGATGATAGCTGGCTATGGTATGCACGGGTTTGGAAAAGAAGCGATCGCTCTTTTCAATCAAATGAGAAAAGCACGTATCGAGCCTGACGAAATCTCCTTTGTCTCTGTGCTTTACGCCTGTAGCCATTCAGGACTAGTAGACGAAGGATGGAGGTTCTTCAACATCATGAAACATGACTGCAAGATCGAGCCTACACTAGAACATTACGCTTGTATAGTCGACATGCTTGCAAGAACCGGAGACTTGTCGAAAGCTCACCAGTTCATCGAGAACATGCCAATTCCACCAGATGCTACAATCTGGGGAGCATTGCTATGTGGATGCAGGATACATCATGATGTTAAGCTAGCTGAAATAGTTGCAGAGAAAGTCTTTGAGCTCGAACCAGAGAACACAGGCTACTACGTGCTCATGGCGAATATCTATGCGGAAGCAGAGAAATGGGAACAAGTGAAGAAGCTAAGACGGAGGATATCTCGACGCGGACTAAAAAAGAATCCGGGATGTAGCTGGATAGAGATAAAAGGTAGAGTCAACATCTTTGTAGCTGGAGACAGTTCAAACCCTGTAACTGAACAAATTGAAGCGTTCCTAAGGCGAGTAAGAGCTAGAATGATAGAAGAAGGGTATTCACCACTGACTAAATACGCTTTAATCAACGCGAAAGAGATGGAAAAAGAAGAAGCATTGTGTGGTCATAGTGAGAAACTAGCAATGGCTTTGGGAATACTTACCTCTGGACATGGAAAGGTCATAAGAGTTACTAAGAATCTAAGAGTATGTGGAGATTGTCATGAAATGGCTAAGTTCATGTCAAAATTAACCGGAAGAGAGATTGTCCTTAGAGATTCAAACCGGTTTCATCATTTCAAAGATGGACACTGTTCTTGTAGAGGCTTCTGGTGAAAACAATGTATGTACTACTATTATTATTACCAAACCAGTTTTAGATGAAATCATTGAATTTTTAGCATTTTAAAACATGAACAGGCTGGATCTTCATGATGGTATCATTGCTTCAAAGAAAAACATAACTAAACATCTTTATAATTTCCCAATCATTTAGAAAATTTGGTGAAGCTATTAACCAATAGACAAGTTTTGGTCCATGTTCACAACAGTTGTTGAAAAAAATAATGATATGAATAATTCAATAATTATTACAAAAATAATCCTTTAAACACATACACATTAAGAAAAAAAAATTACAACAAAAATCATAAAATAAAACCAAAACACTAATACTAATTATACCACTCAATTGTGTATCATAGTAAAAACCAAAAGAATTCACTATCTTCTTGAATCAACCACACCATTTAGCAAGAAGAATCAAGAAGATGATCAAGAACACAAGAGAAGCAAGTCCAATAGCAACACCAAGCACAACTTTATTAGGACCTTTACTCTCACCCTTCTTAGGAGCAACATCATCTTCATTACCATAATCATAATCAGAGCTTGAATCCTCCTTCTGAGGAGGAGGAGACAATGGCAAACCATGTTTATCACATTTCGCAATCCCCAATTTCACCTTCGAAGTGATAGTACTATGGTTATAACAAAGATCACTGTTCCCACCGACTCTAAACACTTGAAGATTCTTGATGAAACTAGCATTGAAAGGTAACACTCCACTAAAAGCATTGTTAGCAAGATTCAAATGCTTGAGACCTTTCATTCTTGAAATGAATCTTGGAATGGTACCATTGAATTGGTTACCACTCAGATCTAGATGAGTAAGATCTGGAATCGAAGAGATTGAATCTGGGATTGGTCCTGATAACTTGTTGGAAGCTAAAGACAGATTCTTTAACGAGATCAGATCACCAAACCCATCTGGTATAACGCCAGTGATTGAATTTCTTGATAAATTCAAAGACTTTAGATTGGAGAGGAGAGTTATTGAAGTTGGTATGTTCCCTTTGATTGCATTGTTGGATAAATCAATGCTGGTGATGTTTTCCCGAAGCGATCTTGGTATGTTACCTGATAAATTTGTGTTAGAGATTGTGAAAGTTTGGATCTTTTTCATGTTTCCGAGTATGACAAAGAGTCCGGATGCTTTTACTGGAATGGAGGTGATTGTGAGGTCGGTGAGGTTTGTTAAACGAGCTAGGTAGACACCGGAGAGGCCATTGCGGAGGCGGAGGAAGGAGGAGATGGCGGTGAAGGAGTGGAGAGAGTCAGGGAGACGAGGAGGTAGGGAGAGAGAAGGGCAGTTTCGGAAAGAGAGGGATGTTAAAGAAGGTGAAAGAGATCTTAATGCTGTTGAAGAGAGTGTGAGATCTGTTGAGCAGTTTGTGAAGGAGAGGGATGTTACTAGTTTGAATGGGGAAGTTGAGGAACAGGTTACTGTAATGGAGGAGGTACGGTGGTTGTTCTTGGTGTTCTTGTTGTTGTTATTACAAGGGTCTTTGAGGGTTGGGATGTTGAGAGATTCTAGAGCTTGAAGTTGTTTTGGGTCTAGTGGTGAGGAGGAGGAAGGGCGTGGTACTGGAGCTTTGGTTGGAGATGGTGTTGGAGATGGTGTTGGAGAGAGAGATGGAGCGGCGGAGATGGTGGTGGTTCTGAGGAGGAGGAGGAAGAGGAGGAGTAACGGTTGTTTCATGGTGGTGAGAGAAGAGAGAGAGGAGAAGCAGGAAGTGTCAGAGAAAGTAGAAGAGAGGAAGAGAAGATTGGATTTTTCAAAGATGGGTTCATGTGACAGTTGGGGTATTTTATATTTTAGTCATGAAGATTGGGTTTAATTACGATATTGACCTTTGTAAGACTTTTTGGGTTTTGTTTGGTTACTTACTTTTTTGAACATTTGTTGGTATTAAGAGAAGAGATGCTAATGGTTTATTATTTGTGTGGAATGGATAGTGAGTGATGCTTTTGTTGAGTGTGAGTTGTGTAATTGTGTGAAGTATACAATGTATTTCTACTCTCACACACAAAAGGGCAAAATAGTCTTTTGAGTTTCCAAATCCAATTGGCTATATATTCTTAATTGTTGTTCCCATTTTAGTTATATAGCAAATTAACTCTTGTGTAACTGTGTGAAGTATACAATGTATGTTACCATTTAAGAAAATCTTGAAAAAAAGACAAGATTATTTGTGACTTTGTAGTAGTACATATAAATAGATGTGAGTTTTACCAAGAAGAAAAATTGATGTGGTAGTATTGGTTAAATAGAGTTGTGTAAAATACTTGGTTTTCTAAAGATATGATCTTGACCTTTTATTACTTCTTTGTTAATCCTTTTTTTTTTCAATTTTTCTTTTAATTCATTGAACTTCTGTTGCATTAATAAACTATGATTATGGATAGTGATATATGTGTGTTGCTTCAAATGCTTTGAAAAGGAAAAGGAAATGAAAAAAACGTGAAATGATCAAAATGTTGAAGTTGTGACCATTCAAAGTTTAGGAAAAGAATAGAACATAAGGTATATATCCGTTACCAAATGCTATTTCACCGGATGATATAGGAGGATTGGATCTTGTAATTTCAAGTCTGTTTGATTTTACTTTTGTAAAATAAAGTTCATCGACATTAGCATTTGTTCAGTCCTTGTGTTGAGTGGGGACAAGAGGAATATCATAGGAATCATCTTCTTTTTTTTTTTGTAACCCCCATACAATATTTAATAAAGTTTCTGCTAAAATTTTTGGAACAGAACTCAGATTTACAAAAAAGAAAAAAAAAACTTAGATGGATTCCATATACGAATTATTTCTTAACAAAATTTAATTTAGTTTTCAGTAATAAAAAATATTGGAAAGAAAAAAAGAACATGAGTTAATTGTGAATTCATATTTCTAATTCATGTTACTTAAATTTATTTCTAACTTATAAAGTATTTATAATGATACTTTTTCGAACAATATATTCATTATTTCCATCAACATTACATTAGAAGTTATCATACATCATTTCAAAATATTACTCATGTTTTTTTATTATTCAAATGATCACTAGATGTAATAATATTTGTGCTTATCTCCTTGCAAAAAAGACAAAGAATACGAGGTTTTCAGTTCTTTCACATATGTATCTCGGTTCCGAATTGGCTCCTTTTTTGTTTGAGCCAGTTCCCAACTTAAGTTTAAATATCTGGTGTTTTTATGTAAAAATAAAACCAATGTTCAATTACAAATATATATATATATATATATATTTAATATTTCAATTCCCATTAACTTTAAACTAACCATATTTTCAAAAAATCAAATAATTTTAAATAATTTTTGCATTCGACAATTACCACAATTTATTTAAAAATGCATACTAAAACGGAAAAAACATATTCTTAATAAATAATAAAATAGAGTTAGAAAAATTATCATTGTGGAACGAAAAAAATACAAAATACATGATTAGAGAGGTCTCTAGCATCTCTGGTTCATGAAGTTAAATCTAACCCGTTAGATATCACTCATGTCTTACCATGAACTCACTAATCATCAATATCTCTTAATTGTGTTGGTAAAGATATTTGAATGATTTTATTTTACCTTCTTGCATCAAAGCCATTTTAAGCCATTAGCCTTAATCTCCAATGGATAATTTATTGAACCCTCTACTAACATAATTTTCCATCTTTGTCGGGTCCATCTTCTTCCTACTTGTTGGTTAGGACTTAGGAGGGATCCAAAAAGCCATCTACAAAACAACAATACTTATTACTTCTAAGGATTAGCTTCACTTTGTATTTAACTATTTGTTTTCTAAGTTTGAAGCATTTGAAGATAACAAAACATAACTTACGGGTCAAGCAATCACGTGGGCTATGTTCATGGCCCTATCAGTCCCACGTATTAAGTTTTAAATAAATGGTTAAATACTTAAGACAGAATCTTATAGAAGACACGAAGACAAAAAATTGCTTCATATGATTTTTCTTTGGGATCTATTGATCATATAATCGAGCTAAATGGTCAATATACTCTTTAGCATTAAAAAAGGTTTATTACATCTTTTTTGTTGACTCAATTAATACATTGTAAGAAATTAATTAAACACAAAAACTAAATATACACACAATAAATGAGTTACTACTTATTAACACAATAAAAACTAAATTAAATTCCTATTAGCGTTTTCACAAACATTCAACTATGTTCACCCCAAATTCAACAACAACCTAATGTGTAACGTCAACAAAATTATTTTCTCACATTTTTTTTTACTTCTACTCATTTTTCATAAATAATAAAAATAAAAGCTCAAAATATTTGAAAATCCATAAAATATAACTTGAATAATATCTAGTGAGACCTATAAAAATCTAATAGGATTCTTTATTACAATTTTTTTTTTCTCATTTGAACTTTAATAAATTCACTTTGTTTCCCTAAACATAAAATATATGTTAAGACATTTTTTTTGTTAACCCATTTATGTCAATAGTTTGAGGGGAAAACAAGAGACAATACTTTCTTACAATAAAAAATACAAAGCATTTGAGAATTAATTAAATAAATAAATTCACACTAATGCTATTAACAAACTCAAAACGTTAGATTTTAGTTTCATAACAAATTAATGACCATAGTAAAAACAAACATTAAATATCTCTCTTTCTTCTCTTACCTTACAAATAAGAGAAACAGCAAAGCAACACACAAGAACCAAAAATACTTCACATTTTTTTTTACTAATTACTTAGTTTTTTTTGTCTTCTTCTTCTTTTACAAAAAAATGGATAATTTCGTCGATGAAAGTGCTTTTGTTCCTCTAAACCAAACAATCTTCACACGTACTCAAGAAGAACAAATGAAAGAAGAAGATTTTCCATTTGAAGTTGTTGATCAATCAAAACCAACAAGCTTTCTTCAAGATTTTCACCATCTTGATCATGATCAGCAATTTGATAATCATCATCATGGCTCATCATCTTCAAACCCTTTACTTGGGATCCAAACAACTTCTTCTTGTATTGACAATGCTCCTTTTGAGCATTGTTCTTACCAAGATAACATCTTTGAGTTTCATGAATCTAAACCACTACATCTTATGAATCATCATCATCCTCCACATCATTTCCAAGCTTTGGAAAATCCTTACTTCACTCGCAATCCTCCTCATCATCAAGAGTTCAATTTGGTTGATGAACATAATCAGCATCATCATCATCATATGGGCATGGATCAAAACAACAACATGATGATGATGAGGATGATCCCTTTTGATTATCCTCCTTCAGATCAGATCACCAAGCCAATGAACTTCGTGATGCCGGATGAAGTTTCATGTGTTTCTGCTGATAATAATTGTTATAAAGCTATGACTAGTTTCAACAAGACCAAACCTTTTCTCACAAGAAAGTTGTCTTCATCTTCCTCTTCATCATCTTGGAAAGGAAAGAAAAAATCAACTTTAGTCAAAGGACAATGGACTGCTGAAGAAGACAGGTTTGATTCATTAACATAAAACTTTTAAGATCAATACATAACATAATCAAGATTCTTGTTGATTATATATAGTAACTCATAGAATTATACCACGGGTTTTTAGAAGTAACACTATTATGCATGAGTATCAAGATTTACATTAGGTCATTATGCAAGATCACTTATAACTTTGCCATTTTTATTCCACATTTTGAAATGTTATCAATCAAGATCATAATGTTTTGGATATAATAGGGTATTGGTCCAACTAGTGGAGAAATATGGACTGAGGAAATGGTCACACATTGCTCAAGTGTTACCGGGAAGGATCGGGAAGCAATGTAGAGAGAGATGGCATAATCATTTGAGACCTGATATTAAGGTTTTCGTTTACTAACTAATTAAGATCATGTAATGTTGATTAAGGACACTAATTTTTTTTTTTGGTGGATTGACTCAATAGAAAGAAACATGGAGTGAAGAAGAGGATAAAGTGTTGATAGAATTTCACAAAGAGATTGGAAACAAATGGGCAGAGATTGCGAAAAGACTTCCTGGAAGAACCGAGAACTCGATCAAGAACCATTGGAACGCGACAAAAAGAAGACAATTCTCAAAGAGGAAGTGTAGGTCTAAGTATCCAAGACCTTCTCTGTTGCAAGATTACATAAAGAGCTTGAATATAGGAGTTTTGTCTTCTAATTCTGTTCCTGCAAGAGGTAGACGCAGAGACAGTAACAAGAAGAAAGAGATTGCCCCGGTTGAGGAGAAGGAGACTAAGAAGGCAGAGGAGATTTATGGACAAGACAGGATTGTCCCTGATTGTGTGTTTACTGATGATTTTGGATTCAATGAGAAGCTGCTTGAGGAAGGATGTAGCATTGACTCATTGCTTGATGACATTCCTCAGCCTGACATTGATGCTTTTGTTCATGGAATCTGATTTGGTATTTGTTTATTTGGTTTCAGTTTTGTTAATTTTGGCTTTGGTTTTTTTGTCTGAGACACAGATTTTACCAAACCATTGAGCAGAAATAATTGAACAAGCAGAGTTTTGTTTCAAGTGAAATAATAATTGTTATGTTATATGTGTTAGTGTTTGATATAGTGTATTTTTGTTCTTCAAAAAGAAACCAAAATCTGTAATATTTTAAATTGTTTTTGTAAACTTCAGTTTGCGTACTTATAATAAAAAAAAACTTGGTCACCTGGTTTTAAAACACATTAAAGCTAGCTAATTCAATTTTGTGGAGAACAAATGCAATATTATGATGCAATATTATGAGGCAAGATTATGAAGAATTCTTATCAACAATGGTCTGAAAGCTTTTTCTATCTCTCTTCAATGACAAGCATTTACAGTATATAAAGAAAGAGAAGAAATTTCAGGCCTAAGAAATCTGCAACAGAGTTACACTAATAGCGGAGATGATTATGTAACTATAAAATTTTGACCGAGTGTTTTGCTGTGATGTTGTAACTGTCCGTGATATTCTCCAATACGCCCCCCTCAAGTGGGAGCATGCAAGTCATGTATGCCCAACTTGGAGCAAAAGAAATTGAATCCTTGTTTCCCCAGTGCCTTTGTAAAGATATCTGCCAATTGAGAATGAGTGTCAACATGAATGGTCTTGATGTTCTTCACCAATATCTCATTACGAACGAAGTGACAGTCCACTTCGATGTGTTTCGTCCTCTCGTGAAATACCGGGTTGGTACCAATATGAATCGCAGCTTTGCTATCACAATAAACCAACATAGGTTGGGTATGATCCACACCGAGTGTTTTGAGCATTCGTTTAAGCCAAATGAGTTCTTTCACCAAGAATGCCATAGCTCTATATTCTGCTTCGGCTGACGACACACTCACAGTTGGTTGTTTCTTCGTTTTCCAAGCTATTGGAGAGGTTCCAAGCTGAACGAAATATCCAGTAACCGACTTTCTTGTAATTGGACAACCAGCCCAATCACTATCACACCATCCTGATATTTGATAATCTTCATCTGCTCGTCGTAACAAGATACCTTGGCCCGGGTTGTTCTTGAGATATTTAACAACCCGCAAAGCTGCCCTCCAATGATCATCCCTGTGATTTTGCATGAATTGTGCTAAGACATAAACACAATATGCAAGATCTGGTCTTGTTACCGCCAAGTATATCAACCTCCCTACCAATCTGCGATACGGCTCAGGATCAACTAACATCGCAGAGTTGGATAAGGCCAGCTTATGATTTTGTTCTAATGGAAACGCCACTGGTTTGGCACCCAACAAGCCTGCTTCAGAGATTATATCGAGTGCGTACTTCCTTTGACACAAATAAATACCAGATGGATTCTGTGCAACTTCAATTCCGAGAAAGTACTTCAGTTGTCCAAGATTTTTCATGTGGAAACATGAAGAGAGATACTGTTTAAAGCCTTCAATTGCTGCTATTGTGCTGCCCGTAATTATCAGATCATCAACATATATCAAAACATTGAGTTGAAGACCATCTTTTTCAAACGTGAAAAGAGAGTAATTAGACAAACATTGTTTGAAACCATATGTTGTCAAGGTTGCGGTAAGTTTAGCAAACCAACACCGCGGTGCCTGTTTCAATCCATAAAGTGATTTCCTCAGTCGACAAACTTTCCCAGAATATGAAGTTTCGAATCCAGGAAGAAGAGTCATGTATACTTCTTCGTCGAGATCACCCTGTAGAATGCGTTATGTACATTCATTTGGTGTACATCCCACTTTTGTTTAGCAGCAGTGTCTAGAAACAACCTCACTGTCCCCATTTTTGCAACTGGTGCAAAAGTTTCACCATAATCAATACCTTCAATTTGTTTGTTTCCGAGTGCGACAAGCCTAGCTTTGTGTCATTCTAAAGTCCCATCTGAATTAAAATTCAATTTAAACACCCACTTGCACCCTATAGCTTTCTTCCCCACAGGCAAATCTTCTACTGTAAAGGTTTTATTGTTTACAAGAGCTCCAATTTCACCTCTAACTGCTTCACACCAAGCTTTATCTTTGATAGCTTCTGTATATGTTTTTGGTTCCACCGATGTTGTTATTGCCACCATGTAGGCTTGATGTTGAACAGAGAATCTCTCACAACTAACATAGTCTCCAATTGGATAGAGAGATTTAGATTTTGAAGTTGATTCCGAAACAGAGTTGTCGAACACAGACAACGATTTGTGAATTGTTGTGTTGACAATATAGCCTTGTAACTTAACAGGTTGGGCTTTGCGACGGTGACCTCTCCCTAGCTGTTCATCTTGATCAGCCACGGATTCGGCCAGTTGTATAATTGGAGGTTGAGAAGACGATGAAGTGTGGTTTGTGGAAAAAGACGACAAAGATCGCTGCCCAGATTGCCGGTGATGATCCTGTTGGGCCTGTTCTAGACCGTTAATATGTTCATTAGTAGAACCAGACCCATCGATAACTGTAGTATCATGTATTATATTCGTTGGGCCTATGTCGACAGGAAGATGACCCATATGTCTTCTTTCTTCTTCATCGAGCATCATATGATTCGACAAAGGAATCCAGAGACCATCATTCCCTTCGTTCCGTTCCTCATTGCTTCTCTTCACCTCACCATAAGGAAATTCTGATTCACAAAAAACGACATCTCGTGAAACAAAGAAAACATTTGTTTCCAAGTCATATAATCGCCAACCTATTTTCCCGTACGGATACCCAACAAAAACGCATTTTCTGCTTCTGGCTGCGAATTTATCTCCTTTATGTGACTGATCATGAGCATAACACAGACTACCAAACACTCTCAGGTGTTCGTATGTAGGTTTTTATTTGTAAATAAGTTCATATGGCGTCAGTCCATCCAACACCGAACTTGGCGTTCGATTTATCAAATAACCAGTTGTTAACACGCATTCTCCCCAAAACTCGATAGGTAGATCAGCCTGGAACCTCAGTGCCCTCGCTCTAAACTCTTCCATTCTGTTGAGGAGTTCCAACAAATGAAGTTTCATGTAGAATTCCTTTCTCTTGAAATATCGACTCAGACAAAGAAATTCTGAACCGTTATCACTTCGCACAACTTTAACAGGAAGCTCAAACTGACGAGCAACCATTGCAATGAAGTCTTTAAGCTCGTTTGGAGCTTCCGTTTTCCCATTCAACAAATATATCCAAACACCGCGCGAGTAATCATCGAAAATGGTTAAGAAATATCGAGCACCAGAGGAAGATTATGTCCTATATGGACCCCATAAATCGCAATGAATCAACTCGAAAACGGCTTTTGATTTATTTTCACTAACTGGAAAACTACAACTTGTTTGCTTGGCGCGAAGACAAACGTCACACACTTTATTCAAAATTTCAGAGGAAACAGAAATTTTAAACAACTGGAAGCAGATTCATCACTTTGGAAGATGGATGTCCCATTCGATTGTGCCACAGCTGAAATGACTTCTCATCCTTTACTGCAATTTTAGCCGCTATCTCCATGCTTCGAAAGTGGAAAGTTCCTCCTACACGTTTACCCGCACCAGTCACCATCCTCATATTGTGGTCCTGAATAATCAAGAAATGATCAGCCATTTGTNATATTGTGGTCCTGAATAATCAAGAAATGATCAGCCATTTGTACCACACATTTATTCTCATCCATTACCTGTGTAAAAGAGATTAAATCCGATTGAAAATCTTCAACATATAAGACTGATCTTATAACCAAACTGTGCCCAATCTTAACTGTCCCTTCTTTATCTGAAATCATTTCTCTACCATCAACTAATACTATCAACACTGGTGAGATGCTTCTCACATTCATCAAAATATCAAATTTTCCTGTCAAATGATGAGAGGTACCAGTATCTAGGATCCAAAAAGGAACATATAACTTACCCGAAAATTTCTCTGGCACATTCGTCTTTCCAGCATTGAGAAAACTCACAATTGCCTTCCATTGAGTGTCACTGATAGCAGTCACTCCGTCTATGTCCCTGTCGGTAATCACATAGTTGGCTTGTTCAGTTGCTTGCAGATTTGGAACGTGGACTGCATTAGCATAAGACACATTTCCTCTACCACGACCAATTCCAAGACCCCCTCCTGCACTTGATCCTTTCGGCTGCATCGTTCTGCTTCGAGGTCTCTCCCCCCACCATTCAGGATAGCCGATAACAGCAAAACAGTTTTCAGAAGCATGTTCGGAGCGGTGGCAATGTTTACACAATCTAGACTTGTTTTTGTCATCAAACCTCGTCACTTGACTCTTTTGCCTCTGTTG
>OVAP01003570.1:178-16352 GCA_900406295.1 Aurinia saxatilis
TATGATTATATTAAGATCTGATATGAAAGTAAGCTTATAAACTAATCATTACACAGCCCTATTACCTATCTACCAAACCATGATTCCTACTAGTAAAATCATATTCTTAACTAAAAGACTACTCAAATATAGTAAGAGCAAACATGATGACAATGAAAATTTCTTATTATAAAAAAGGGGTTTAGAATAACTTCTCTGGAGTGCAAATATTACAAACTTCGTCCGTGAAGCAATGATCAAAGCAACAATAAAATGAAGAAACAAAGATAAGAAACTGAAAACTATTTAGCATGGATGCCTGGAAGCTTTGTGAGTCTGTGTTTGTCTCTGGCTTCAGTCATCTGTATTTATAGGGGAGAGAGTCGAGTTGTTGATGGAGATAAATCAGGAAGAGATTTGGATTGAGATCCAAATATTTGTGTCTATCAGGCTCTGATCGATCGGTCGCCTATATATCAGTCTATCGACTGTTATCCAAAACGCGTCTTCTGAAGATTCAGTATCTTCAGTGATTATCTCCAATATATATATACTGATAACTTCCCAAATGCAACGGTCTTTATCTGAACTTGTTCTCGAAGCTTCCTTGAGATAATGGGTCTTGATCGATCGGTGGGGCTCTCCTCCGGTTGATTGGGTCTTCATTTCATGCGGGCTACTGGATACACCTTCAATGTTTTGGGCTTAACTTCTTAATCCTAAGGGCTAATGACTTGATTCCAAACTCATGTGATAATTAACTCACGTGGCTTGATTGTCCTAACTCCTCACTTCAATCCAAAATAAACATCTTCTTCATCTGGGCTTGGACTTCTGATGTTGATTTGTTGGACTTGGTAGAAACGCCCATTTGTGACCTAAAATGCAATATTTTCACAAAAACACTTTGCAAACAAAGAAATGTGAAATCCATTGGTTTATGTTTCAAATCAAATAGTTTTTTCGTTAAAAACACCAAAAATTCATATCGAAAAGCGGTAAAATATCATCTCTATCAACACCTATCTTCTTTGTACACGGATTAGTGTTCGATATAGTTCTGGATACGTTTTACCTCAACATGACCATTTAATAGTTTTTCTCTATTGATTTTTTTTTTCTTGTATTGGCAGAAAGAGTTAGATCTCATAGATAGACATGCTGAACATAAGTTCTTGTCAAGTGCTGATTATCTTGTGACCAGTGCAATGCCGGGTTTGATTTAAAATATGCTAGGTGCAATCATGGAAATGTTTAAAGAGTAAGTTGCAAGAGGCATCACTAGTCGATGTAATTTGACTATTAATTGGCAAAATCTAATATGTTTGATGAAACAATGAGCAAGTTTCATCAACTAATGGTTGAAACCCTCAAAGTACTCATCAGGTAACTAAATATCTCTCTTTTCTAACATAATCTATAATTTCCTCTTTGTTATGCTCTTGGATGATTGTGAATAAACTAAGCAATTAGAATAACTCCTTCTTTCTCTCTTTCTTGTTGCAGCATTGACTTCACAAATATAGTCAAAATTTCGCTCAAGTTTATCACGGATGCATTGGTAGAGGAAATGGAAACACAAAACGGTTTAGCTACTAGGATGCCATTACCAAAGGTTTCTAATCGAGAACATAATACATGTGATTATAGCTGAACCGGACATTATAGCTATACCTGAGAATGTATATGTATTAATTATACTAGGTGAATATCCGCACTACGTGCGGATTTTATTTTGCTATAGTGTTATTTTAGAATATTTAGTGGTGTTTTGTTTTAATAGTTAAAAAGTCTCCTATTTGTAGATAATATAAGAACAATTTGATAATCATAGTTAATAACAATACTATATATCTTTTACAATGTTTAAATCTTTGATAGTTCCACTATATTACAGAGAAATGTACGTAATTGTGAGAATATCTCTCCAAACCATACAAACTTCAGTAACTTGTGATTGTGAGTTACAAATGGAGTATTTTTAGGAAAATTGAGAAGAAAAATATAATCAGTGATTTGAGATGGGGATAATCAAATTGCATCTGGCTATCTTACCAAGAAAACTCTGAGAAAATCAATTAGGTTTAAGAAACTATGATAGATAATACTTCATCCTCTCAATAAGAAAGAACAATCCTGTAAAATGGTGGATCTAGACATGTCATGTATTTTTATACAAATATTATTTATCTAGATAGAAAACAAAAATAAGAGTCAATATTTATATTATATACAATCCACTCATCGACATACCATTTTTCTCATTAAACAAGCAATATCAAAATACATTTTTAGAAAACGTTTTTTGATTTTTTTTAGCTTTAAATTTTTTCAAAAATAAAATGTATCGAGGAAAACTTGTTTTCCTAGAACCCAGTATCATGGGATAAATCTAAAGGATATGTAGTATCAAATGAACATAATTCTAAGAATTGAGACATAAAGATGTTCCCAATAATGTTGGTGACTGATGCGGCTCATGCGGGCCTGAAACACTCTAAATCATGGGGTGAGAAGTCCATATTATTTAACCCACACAAGTAACCATATTAATGTCACAAAACATAAAACTTGACAATCTCTAAAATATTACAAACCATAACTGATAAAACATACCATTTTTTAAAGTGAAAATAGCTAACCAAATTTGAAACTATCAAGCCATATTGTAGGGTGGGGAAACCACATTACAAGCATGAATGCACTATGAAATATCATTGTGAGTGAGTGTATTTGGTTCTCATAATAATTGAACATCATAATTGGTTCTCATCTAATATTATTGTGAGTAAGTGTATTTTTAATTAGGTAAAAAATATATTTAATTTTGTTTAAATAAAGCTTTATTTTGTTAATTTTATATGGATTATTTTAGGTGGAGTTTTGGTTCTTGTCATGTCATATTATCATGTAATATTGTTGTTAATAAGTATATATTTATAACCAAATTACTATAGTTTTATTTAAAAAAAGTGTCAAATTACTATAGAATTATAAAGATATGAGTTTAAAATGATGTTATGAATTATGGATTGTAGTTAATATATATATATATATATATTGGTTAATTTATTTAATTATTAATAATTAATTAAACTATTATTAATTTTAAATGAGGATATATGTTTTCCTCACAGTGAGGCACTTATCCTGGAAAGTGTCATTTTCTTTTATATAATATGTTTGTTTCTACTTTACACAAATTTAAAATAAAATTTACAAAAAAATGATTTTTCATTTTTTTTTTAATTTAAAGAATCTCACCATTAGACACAAAAATTTTAGAAAATATTAATAAAATTTAACTACTAAATTAATAATAAATTTAATATTAAACAATATCTAATGAGTTTCTTTTAGTTTCGTCATTGGCTCGCTCTTTGGATCCATCCGTGTTCAAGACTGCAACGTGGAAGGCCGTCTCACCGCTTACGTTGACATCTGTTATGCTTCTGGGAGATGCTATGAGGAATAACAAGTCAACTTTCCGAACACAAAGTAAATAGTTTCGTGTTCTGTGGTCTTTCGAATGATGATCCTGAATTTTAAAGTAGAGACGTGGTACTTAGTTAGTTAAGCTCATTGATTGATGGCTGGTGCAAGTGTAGCCAATTTGAACGTTTTGACTCAAGCATGTCTTTTAGTTTTCATTTTTCCATGTTCCACGTGGCGAACATGTACTGGGCCCTAGATTTAATGATTTTTTTTTTGTCAACTAGAATTTATTAAAAGAAAAGATACAAGCAGATCAAACCTAATGTAACTTACAACCAGAATTGCATATCTATATATTATATCAGTTAAACCCAGAGAAGATAATTAAGTTAAGCCCAGAAAATATAATAATATGTAAATTTGCAAATTTAGGTTGCATCTAAAGGCTACATGTTGGATGATTAGGTTTTATCTTCTCAACAAACTTTTTCCATCAACCTACGCCGCTTCATATTTTTTTTCTCCCACTTCTTCCTTTTAATATTCATCAAAAAAATCATGCAACCATTTTGATTAAGCTCAAATCTAACTAGATTTGGAAGTCTCTTTAAAGGATTTGATTGCACAATAAAATCTTATTAACCAAACTCAAAGTAAAACTTGATCATATATTCTAAGAAGACTTCACCTATGATAAAGAGAAGATATTACTATCTTTAGAATAATGAACAAGCAAAGATTGCTAAGGGTTATAGATCTCGTGTTAAGAATCTCCAATATACTAAGAATCTTTTGAAAGAATAAAAAAGAAGATAAAACCAAACTAAATCCGGAGTTATTACCGAACAAAATCGGACCCAAAATTGACGAGTCAGAAAAAAAAAGTCAAAGAAAAAGACTAAAGCTCAAAAAAATAAAAAAAGCTAAGTAATTTACAACTAAAACCGCTCAGTTCCGATAAAGCTCGTCATCGATCTTTTTTCTTTCTTTTTTTTTCTTCTATTTCAATCGTCCTGTAACATTTAAGAAACTATTTAGCGGGGGTTACATGTATTTAATTGTAGTCCAAATCAAGTGGTTGACTCATTGTGTGAAATTAAGAGCCAGAATTTAACAGCTCATTAGCAAACCAAAAGAATTAAACGTCGCACAGAATAGCTACGACCGACACAAAATATAACAATAATAATACTCCTATTTTATCCTACAACTAGTTGACTACACTAAATTCAACCGCACAAAAGTACTAATCATGCAAATACATTTTAACAGAATTAAATGCACATGAGCCTCATTCTTCAGTCATCCGTTTTTTTCCAATCAAACTAAAAAATTAAAAAATAAACTGGAGCTAGAGGATTTTAGGATGCATATGATCTAAAATTAAAGTTTACTTAATTTTATAACCAGTTACGGTCTCAGTTTAAAAATCAATAAAGTGTCTATCTCCAAGATATAGAAATTAAGAATTCCAAAAATATCATTTTAATGATATTATCTTTCAAAAATACATTTAATTATTGATTTTTGAAAATACCCCTTTTATATATTTTTTATAAGTTCATACAGAAATACACAATCTTAAACTTTTATTATTTATTTTAGCACATTCCTGATCACAATGTTAATTATGTGAATTGGTAGGACAATAAAACTAGGTATTCATGGTTTTTTTGGTTTATTTAGAAGTCTAGGAATAATAAGGTCTTCCGTGGAATAGAATTTGACACTACAAAAATACTACAACTTGTGGAGCGGGAGAGCTCGGCGTGGCTAGAATCCCAATTGTTGGAAAATATGGAAGAATCTGAGGTAATGGATGGCAAATCATGCGGACCAAGTATGTATTGTTAAGTAGACCGTTCGTGGAGTAGTACATCCCCGACCTCGGGATTGGGATGGATTTATGGTTAGGGCGATCGGACTCTGTTACTAGGGGGTCAAGGAATACGAAGAAGTTTATCTCCATTGCACTCCGAGTCTGAGGCCCTCCTTTCGGCGATGCAAATCCTCCTCCAACACAACTTATCATGCTCCAACTTCAAGACCGATTGCTTGGAGCTGCTTGATATTACTCAAGCTCCGCAAGATTGACCAGTTTTTGATATTCTGTTTGATGTGTTTAGTGAGTTTAAAGGGCGGTTTCCTTCCTTCTCACTGACCTATATTCGACGGACGACAAACACAAAGGTGGACTGTCTAGCTCGATCGGCACGCACAAGATCTTTCGAATTCGATTATGTAAACAATTATCCACTTTTGTGGGCGTCCAATTTTCCTGGATTTTAATCTATTAATGTGTGGTTGGTTAAAAAAAAAATTGTTATTATTAGGTAGTTGTGGTAATAAAGAATATTACTTTTAAAAAGTGATATTTCTTAAGAACTCACATATTTAAAACGTATTTTGCATTTCTACTATCAAAATAATTCATGTGTAATGATCGTAGTCTTGTGGCAGGTGGTAAATCCACTGAGACTCGGTACCATCACATCCGGGATTGAGTCGCACGACTTATATTATGTAGGAATTTGATTAATGGATCAGTCAGTTGTGGCCCAATAATAACAATATATAAAATCTAATAATAATAATAATAATAATTCCTTTATACAAATATAATATATCGTTCATTGATTACAAAAATTTATATAAACAATCATGAATAATCTCAACTATGAATAAAGGAATAAGATAAACAGATAATTGTTTATTTAGTTTGATAACTTCATCTACATGTGTTGAAATACAGAGCAGTTTTCCTGTGCAAGTACAAAGATTTGATGCCATCGTTTTATATTTCTGAATCATTGATCATTTAATTAATCAAAAACTGTTGGCAAAAAAAACCAGTTAATACCAACTCTGACAATGTCATATACAACATTTTAGAGTGATACTAGATTGTTCAATTACTAGATTCTTAAATAGAAACTATAGATTATACAAAGAGTTTGGGGAGACGTTGGTAGGTTGTGGCTTGTGATGAAACTTCCCCACGTAATTTCTCTTCTCACCACAATCTCTACCTACCTACTATCTGCTAACTACCATTATAGTATTATACGTACAACGCCCTTTCGCTGTCTTGCTTTTTTACTAATTTCTTATATTCCCTCCTCATTTTGTACTTACATTTTCCTCTTCTTACGATCTTTAAATTCTACTATGTTTTTGATATTTTATGTTAAAGAAGCCACCTGGCAACTATACTATATTATAGTTTGTTTTAGAAGCCACAGTTGTATGAAGTTTGCTTATGTAAATACAACTACCGAACAGAGTTTGTTCCATTCTGGCATCCTCTAACCTAATTCTCTTAATTTAAACTAGTATTCGTATTTAATTTTTTTTAGTGACATACTACATATCTAGTAATGTTAGAAGAGTATTAAATCAGTGATTTAGTTGGAATTATGAATGTATTTCAAATTACCATTACTCATTTTGACTATATTTTGTAGTCTAATGGTTTGTATTAAAGATGCCACTGTATCACTATCTATATTCAAATCCATTTTAATGTATATTGAGATATTAGCTTTTAGAATACAAAAGAAATAAGAATAATGTACAGGTTCGATCTATTACAAATATATATATATATATATAAATATAAAAGTTTAAGGCATAGTTTGGAAATATTTTATGAGATAGATACATTTTAACATAATCTTTAAGTTAATGGTCTTCTTAAAAACATCTTAAGCAATTCTAAAAAGTATATATTATTCTTCTCTGTTTTTCTATTATATTTTTAATAACAACATCATAAAGTAATTCTCATATTGGTTCAGTTAGCCAAACCGGAAGACAATCGTTTACATATATCAAATTAGCACTTTGACATCTTGCATCTCGAGCCAGTCTGTCCGCCTTGGTATTCAAACCACGTGGGATCGAGAGGAGTTGAAAGATTGAGAACTTCGTCCGTAGACTTGCAAAAGCTTCGAGGTAAGTACTGAAAGCCGGCCAAACAGAAGGAGATGACGTCATCTTTACTAGTTCCATCGAGTCTGTTAAAAAAGTAACTTCGAGCATATGGTGGGAAAGCATACACTCCATAGCCCAAAGGATAGCATCTAGCTCACATGAAGGGGAGAGAGACACCCCATCAATATTAACGTCTGCTCTTGGTAACATGTCCAACCGATACCCGAAACATTGTATGTTTCTTTCCACGATCCGTCAACAAAACATAGCATACCCCGAATTGTCGCTACATCCACAGGAACATTCCGATTAATAATATTTAAAGGATCTTCAGAAGTTTGTGCATGTCCTATGCCAATGCCTATTCTTCTCTGTTTTAGACGTGTTTTTAGTATACATTTTAACTTTTTAAGTATATAAATTTTGATAATAACTGCAAAAACAAATAATATATATACAACTTTCATAATATCACTTTTCAAAATACAATATTTAGCAATTTATATGTTTTATAAAAATTCAAATAGTAGTTACGATAATTTTGATAAGCCAAGAATGTCTACAACCTTGATAAGCCAAGTTCAAAAATGATGTTTTTGAAAAGCTTTTCCATTAATGGTTTAAAACTGACATCATAAAAATTGAATTTTTAGTCGTATATTAATTTTGTCTTCTCATTCAAATCAAACATCTTTTTCTCCTTTTGATGTTTATACAGAGTGTTCATGTCTGTTTGAATAGGCCTCTGTGTTCTTCTACAGGTTTGCTTTCGTTTATGGGTGAGTAAACTCTGGCCTAAATCATTAAATATACTTTAATTGAATTTTATGACCCTTCTCACTACCACAACTTATCGTTTCATTGAAATCGCTTTTGTTTTTTATTGGCTTGATTTGGTGTTGCCATCTTCTATGGTGGTGTTTGGTGAATACTAGCCACTCCTTGAATCTGCAATTTAGAACTTGAGTGAGGTCTACTCTTCAAGAAATTTACAAATATGACTTCCAAAAGTTGTTCTTCTTTGACAATGTATAATTTGGAGGTCCATTGCAAGCATCTTTGTGTGTTCATGGTCTCCTTTCCCGGATTAGTCCCCAATTTTACATCAGTATGGGAGCTAAGAGGACTTGTTACTCGGTTCTGGGATTGGATTTGTTCCATCGAGATTTTTAAATTTCCTTTAGTTTGATTGTTTTTGTGGTGAGAATTATTTGTTTAATTCCATATTTAGGTGTGTTATTGTAGATTTGGTTTTTGGTTTATTTTCCCTCACTCTATTGGTCATTTTTTATCTCTGGGATTAATTGTGATATGTCGGTTTAGTCTTCGGCTTGTGTTGTTACGCGCCGGCTCTTTGTATTCCATTTTTTGTACCACCTTGTTTTTTCTTTGATAATTTTTCAGAAGGACAAAAAAAGTTATTCGTATTTAGTACATGGTCGAAAACGCATTCATTTAATCAGCGACAATGCATTCGGCGGCTCTTTACCTCTGCAAATACCACCCATTTGCCAGTATTAATCATTTGAACGAGTAATCAATGCATTTCCATCTTAATTGGTGATTTTTAATTGAAATCTTTTTTTTTCTCGATTGTATTTATTTGCCATTGGGGGTAAAGTCAGTTTGATTTTTTTCTTAACAACATTTGATTATATCAAAAAGGTTCAAAGAGTTAAATTGGAGGTTCACCACTTAAATAACTAACATTTTGCGGAAATAGTCTGGCATTACGTGCTAGAGCATCCACTTTAGAATTAAAAGTACTTTAAACAAGGGAGAGAGAAATACAAGAAAGAACTCTTGGTCTCGGTGACGTCATCCATGTAGGACGAGAAATCTGGCCAGTCGTACAGAGAAGACGCAATCTTCACTAGCTCCACGAAGTCTGTAATAAATGCAACTTCGACCTTATGGTGTTCAAGCATACACAACATCGCCCCAATGAGGGCTTCAACTTCCGCATAGAGTGTCATGGGGAGAGACTCTTCTAAACATTAAATGCGCCAAAAAGGACTCCTCAGTGCCAGATTGAGGAAAAGGAATATTTTTAAAAAACCATCAACAAAGCAGTATGGGTGAAAGAAGGGGGTGAAGCCACTGTAACCACATCGCGGGGTACCACCTCCTGATCCAAAGCCCAGGATGAAGCTTCAACTTACGCAAAGTTTATAATCTCCTTGGGATCATGATCTAATATTAAAAAAAATATATATCATTCCGAGCTTTCCAGATGTACCACAATAACCAAGGAAAATAGAAACCTCGAATTATGAGGGCAACCTCCTGAAAAGATGGTCAAAATTTGCAAAAAACGAAGCCCCTTGGAAAAAGCCCAGGGGTGAGGGGATTTTAGAAAGAGCACATGCTTCTAAAGACATGGGGCATTCAAAAAGAGTGTGATTAATAGTTTCCGATACTGCACCATAATGAGGGCATCTCTCATCACAATTTTCCCCTCAGCTCTGTAAATGCGAGAAACCCGATAAGCATCCAATGATGGTCTGCCAGATTAAATGTTTTACCATAGGTGGGCATTTTAATTTCCAAACATGAGCCTAAAGACTCGTGATAGTTGGACCATAGTGGGGAACAATGTTGAGAGACTTAGAAAGCAATTGGTACCCAGATTTAAATGTATACTTTTTAAACTTAGTGAAATTCCAACCAAGGATATCCGATTTGAGGGTCTGTCTGACCGGAATATTTTGAATGAGAGGAACGTCATGGGGGTTCATTATCTCATTTAGCAGATCCATTTTCCAAGTGTTTGTATGAGGATCGACTACCATTTGCAAGCTGATGATTGTGACTTATGATCTGGTATACAAGGATCCGTCCAAACTTCAATAAAGTCTGGATCCAACTAGAGCTGGGCATAATACCTGAACCCGAAGACCCGAACCGAACGACCCGAAAAAAGTGGAACCGAACCCGAACCAAAACTGACGAAATATCCGAATGGGTCATAAACTCTTATACCCGAAGAACCGAACCCAAATGGAACCGACCCGAGAACCGAACGAGTACCCGAAAATACCCAAAATAAAATTATACACCTAAAATATTATCTATATATAAAGTTAATATAACATATTTACCCAAAATTATAATTATAAATCTGAAGATATTAGTTATTTTTAGATCAAAATAATTGAAATATCAAAAGTAACCAAAATATACAAAGCTATTAACTATATTTATCAAAATTTAACCAAAATTTATACAAATTTAACCTATTTTAGTAATTTTTTGGACAGCGAAACCCAACCGAACTCCAACCGTAGCTAGTTTTATTTTAAAATGTTAATAAAATTCGGGTAGTTTTGGACCCGAATTGTTTTCAGAGAAACTTTGGTTCTCTGTCTACAGAACCGAACCGACCCGAACCGAGATAGACCTAAACCGAACCCGAACCAAAATTTTAAAATACTCGAATGGATACAACTTTCCTAGAACTGAATACCCGAGATCCGAATAGATTGGATCCGAACCCGAACGGGTATCCAAACGCGCGGGCTTAGATCCAACCTAAAAAGGAGGCCGTATTTGACCAAGGAACAAAGGAAAATGATATTTTCCCATCCATGTGAAGAATTGTAAACCCTAACCATGTCAAGAGAGTGAGAATTTCCAAAAACAATGCCCCTTGAGGACTTTAGAGAGAGGATATATCAAAAATTTAATTAAGTGTTGAAGTTGTTTTGTAAATAAAACCGTATTGAAATCCTCAATGTAAGGAAAACCGAGGTCTCCTTCTGATTTATCTTTGCACAATTTGTCCCAAAAAAACCAATAAAGACCGCTTTGTTCATTTGAACCCCACAAAAATTTGGCCACCACACTATTAAGATTAGAGGTGATCATTTTAAGGAGCCAAAAACAAAAAAATGAGAACGGCGGTATCTATAAATTTTAAGCAAAACTTCCTTTACATTCTTAGATAAAAGTTTTGAAAACCAACCATTTACGAGATTCCGCAATTTGTCCTTAAACAAAACAAAAACCTTAGTTTTATAACCGTCCAGACTCTTCTTAAGGCCTAGGTAAGAATCTATTCCACCTAAAGCATAAATACCTAAAATTGCTTATGTTTCTAAACGAGTTAAAGTCAGTTTGGTTCATTAATTAGCTAAATTCTTAAAACTTTGGTATAACAATCAAGAAGAAAAACGGTGAAGCCATATGAGAAACAATGGTAGCGGATATATTAGTTTTGCAGTTGCAGGTTTAAGAGGAAGAAGAAAGTTAGAAAATTACACATTTGTACTTCATTAAACCTAAAATTGAATATTATGACAAAAACATTTTTTTTTAAGTTGAATATTCCCTTATGTTTTTTCAAAATGAACGTTTAAAGTTATGTATATATATTAATAAAATTTTGACATTGACAATTCTAGCCATTGTTTTTATTAATTATTACTTGAATTTCTTTTCTAAGTAATAAATATGTTAAGGGTACACTGATAAAAAGAGTTAATAATCACTCTTAGAAAACGTAAAACATACATTTTTAAAAAAAAACAAAAGATTTTTGTAAAAGTTTTATCTTTATGAAATGGAGAAAATGTTTCACAAAAATATTGACGTAATTATGTGTATATCATAAAAATTAACACCTATCAAATTTCATAAAACCAATGACATTATAACTAAAGTATAATTCATAAAAATATTGAGATAAGTATGTATGTATTTGTATTTGTAAAACAAAACTTATGAAACAAATTCACGAGTAATCTTCATTTAATCCCCTTTTCTTTTCTATTAATCGCAAGACCTTTACCGAACACCCAATTAATACCTAACAAAATTTTGAACTTTGTCTTTACCCATGTATGTATACTAAAAAAAAAATGTAATGATCAATTACTAAAAAGAGATGATGAACCAAACCATAAAAAGACACATACACACTGATGATTTCTAAATTTCATTCAAAAGGCTCAAAAAAATGAGAGTAGAATAAAGTGTAGAATAAAGATACAGTACGGTTTGTATAGTAAAAAATACATTGCAGAATAAGTATAGTTAATATAAAATAGTTTTAGAAATAATACAAAATAATAATATCATAAATAAGGAATACACATCCAGAACAAATACAGTTATATTCTCCATTCACACCCTCATAGATTTTTGTTCTTATTTTGCTCTAAAAAGATGGTTGTATTTGGAAATTTTTGAGTGTTTGTGAAAGTAAGCACACGTTCCCAAACTTATGATTAGACGTAAACAAACAAAACCAATAGGGACTTGACTTGTGGAGATTGGATAACCAAGGTATTAATGAAGATAGTTAGAGAGGTATAAAAATAATAAATAAATAGATAAATAAAAAAAGATGAGTAGCTGGGAACGTGCAACAGAAAAATAGTTCACCCAACTTTCTCCTATTAATACTTCCTTCTTCTTTAACCTTCTTCATCACACATCACACATCACACATCACACACATACGTTTTCAATCATCTCTCTCCATACAAAAAGAAAAAAAAAATGGATCACGACAAGTCCACCTCTTGTTGTTGTGTTCTTGATGCTTCCACTTATGTGGGTTTTTGGATTCTCAAGAAATTGCTTAGCAGAGGATACTCTGTTCACGCAGCGATTCGTAAAAATGGTATTTTTTTTTTCTTTTTTCCCCGATTGATTTTGGAAGCAAAGGGTGTCTTGTTTGTTTGATTCGAATCTTGTTTTGTTTGGTAATTTCAGGGGAGAGTGAAATCGAGGAGAAAATCAGAGAGATGGAAGGTACAGAAGAGAGATTAGTTGTGTACGATGTAGATGTGTTGGATTACCAAAGCATACTTGTCTCTCTAAAGACATGTAGCGCTGTCTTCTGTTGCTTGGATAGCCCACAAGGGTACGATGTAAGTGACTTTAACTTCATCATCAAATATATATATATATATATAAATATATTCATTAAGATTATTTATGGAATTGAGATGANGAACTTCATCATCAAATATATATATATATAAATATATTCATTAAGATTATTTATGGAATTGAGATGAGATTTGAATCAATCCATTTATATATAGGAGACGGAGGTGGATTTGGAGGTACGAGGAGCTATCAATGTGGTGGAAGCATGTGGAAGAACAGAGAGCATAGATAAGATTGTGTTTTCTTCTTCTTTAACTGCTTCTATTTGGAGAGACAACATTGGAACTCAGAAAGATGTTGATGAGAAGTGTTGGAGTGATCAAGACTTCTGTCGCAACAAGAAGGTTTTACTTTTACTCTCTCCTTTCATCCTTAACATTGATTGTGAAAACTTTTTGGTGAATTTAATTTGGACCCACTGTTATAAAGTTTATAGGCTGGATTTGTTTCAATACTGACATTTTTATTTAATGTATCTAGCTCACATTATATTTTATGCATTGAATTAGTTTTTTTTTTTCTCTTTCAAATTTGGGTGGTATCTTTTCAATAGTCAAATCTGAGTCTTCCATCAAATGTATTGTCAGATTATCTCGAATAATTTTATTAGGTGATCAAATTCGTTAGGGGGCAGATTAACTGAATATATTCATAGTCATGACTCATGACTCATAACAAATACAAATGTTCAAACTCTTGATTCCATTATAGTTGGAAAAGCCCTTTCGGAAAATTAAAGGACGAGATACAGATGATTTTAGTAGTCCTTGTATGAATATCATTCACTAATTAGAGGGTGACATGTTTTTTTATATACTACTATATAATATTTATTATGATCGTCATAAATGGGCTTATCTACTAATTATTTAGGTGGGGTGGGGGAACAATATTAACGTGTATAGCTGTATGACATCAAACCGAACAAACAATCAACAAAAGAAAAGTAGAATTTGAAGACTATTCCAATACTTTTTCTTTCTTCTTTTTTTCTTGTTATTGCACTCCCTTTTTGTTTATTACCATTTTGTACTCACGTTTCGTATGAATTGAGTGTGGATGCAGTTGTGGCACGCATTAGCAAAGATGTTGTCAGAGAAAGCAGCTTGGGCACTAGCCATGGACCGTAAGCTCAACATGGTCTCTATCAACCCTGGCCTCATCGTCGGACCATCTGTTGCACAACTCAACCCTAGGCCCACCATGTCCTACCTCAAAGGTATATTACACCTAGAGTTGCTTCAAACTGAGTTTTACATATTAAGAGCTTGTGTTATGCCAAATAAGTGCTCCAAAAGTACTATACATCCCTTAACATTTTCAAGAATATATGTTTTATTTTCTTAAAATACAACTGCAAAAAAAAAGAAAAAAAATACACGACAAAATGGTTTAGAAAACATGTAAGAAAGGAAAGGCTTAAAAAAAAAAAAGGAAAGGCTTAAAATGTTTTTTAGAAAGATTTCCTATATGATGGATAAAAAAAGAACTTTGTTAAAGTTGTGATGTTTTGGGGGAAAACAACTTGTATGAGTATCTTAGGATATTTCTTTCTTTCTTTTGTTAAAAAGATAGGTAATGCACCACTTGCACGTCTAAATAGACAGTATAGTCCATACGTGTAGTCATATATACACTTTATTGGCGGTCTGGATCTGATGAAATGGTGTTGGTAACAGGAGCTGCACAAATGTATGAGAATGGTGTATTGGCGTACGTAGACGTTAAGTTTCTAGCGGATGTTCATATTCGAGCATTCGAGGATGTTTCTGCTTGCGGTCGATATTTCTGCTTCAACCAAATCGTCAACACAGAAGAAGAAGCTCTCAAACTTGTCGAGAGTTTGTCTCCTTTGATACCTATGCCACCAAGGTACATTTTATTCTATAATCTTTTATGTTTTTTCATGACAAGATATATGTAATTACTATCTATAATTTAATTGAATTTATTTCATTTTCTTGTTTTGAGTTATTGTTTTACTGGTTTATGCAACTTAGTCTAATACCATATGTGTCATGCAGGTATGAGAATGAGATGCATGGAAGTGAAGTTTATGAAGAAAGATTGAGGAACAACAAATTAAGCAAGTTGGTAGAAGCTGGTTCTGCTTGTTAAGGAAAGAATTTATAATTTAAATTGAAAAAAATGAAGAAACTATACAAAAGAGGTTATGATTTGTATATTGATCTTCTCATATATATAGTAGCATGTGTTGCTCGAGAATTAGCCCAAAAGAAAAAAATAAAATAAAATAAATTCACATTTACTGTGGCTATATAATATGAGTAGCCTTTTTATTTTTAATATTTCCCCTGGAGCACACTGTGAATGATTTCTATTTTATGGTAAACATATTAGAAAATTGATGTGAGGGTTATTACGTATAGGAACCTTTTAAAGCGATGTAACCTATTATTGGGCGATAACTATAGTATGCTTTCCGTCAATGATTGTGTTTGTCATTCTCTCTTCTCTCCTTGATCCGAGTTTTCCCTAGTAACCGCCAACCAAAAACTTCTCGTTTGCCCCTCTGATAACTTTTCTGGTTATCGGAGAGGGCAAGTTATCAGAGAGGGCTCTCTTTCCCTTTCTCCACTTCCTCTTCTTCCCCTCTTGCTGTTACTACTCTGACCTGAGTTATTATTAGAAGAACAAAGGAAGGTGCCTTAATAAAGAAGAACAGTCCCAGCCCCAGATTGTTTTCACAAAGGCACAAAAACTCTACTGAAATCAGCAGATCACACTCACTGCTCAAAACCTTATGTAATTCATCAAAACAGAACGTTTCTTCAAAACTAGACATAAACCCAAGCAAAGTCCAATTTAAACTAGACGTAGGGAGCATTAAACAAAGAAGAAGATATTGGACTCGAACTCAAACAACATCATTGAAATTGTAGAAAACAAGGTTAAGGTTTCTGATTTC
>OVAP01003571.1:2736-16352 GCA_900406295.1 Aurinia saxatilis
AGAGAGAGAGAGAGAGAGAGAGAGAGAGAGAGAGGGGTCTATGTTTAATCGGTAAATCCGGTGACTATGGATTATTGACAATGCTAAAACCTTAGTCAAGATAAATTCCTTGACTAACTATCAATATAGTATAGTTAATGGTCGAATCCACAAATCTCAAAATTTACACTATAGTCTAATAAATTATTGAACTAATATAATAAAAAATAGGTCAACTCTCGCATGAATCTAGAATTTACTAGGAAGTACTAAGAATGAGTTTGATAAGTCTACAATTTGCTTTAGCATCAATTTTGGTTGGCTAAGGACAAATTGCTCATCTATTGTAGATCTAGCAACCTAAAATACTTTTGGTGATTAGATTAAACTTATTATCATAAACTAGGTGATCAATCTAGTGTAAGCATTATGACCAACAATAGATGAAGGAATCAATATACTAACATATTTGTGTCTAGCCATTTGAATCACAAAACCATAGAGATCCCTAAATCTAACTATAAAAACTACTCAAACATAATTGAAAAACACAAAAGCATAATCATAAACGTAAGAATAACTGAAATAAAACTTGTATTAAAATGAAATTAAATAGATAAGGGATAAGAAAACTTCTCCACAAATGTGATGAGAAATCTTGAATCCAAATATTAAAATAATAAAGCAAAAAAATAACAAAATGAAGAACAAAGAGAATGAAAAACAAGAGCAAAAAGGGAAGAAAAGTGTGGAATGAACAATGAAATGAAACTAAAGAGAAAGCTTATGGTGGCTGAAAGGGAAGCTCACCACTGATTTATGGATCCAATTTTCTTCTATGATGAGAGAATTGAGGAGTGATTGGAGCAAATCACGTGATTGACAACTTTCCAAGTTTGACATTCGGATCAAAATATACATCTTCAGTAAAACAGTCATATCTTCTTAACCGATAATTATAATGACTTGAAACTACCGCAAAAATGAAGCTAACTCAATTTCCTATGTCGTGTCAAAATTTGAAATTTAAATTCTTAGAGGGAGGCCTTCGTCTGACATGATCTTTAAGGCACTTCAGACTGTTTATCATTATCATTTCACTTGTTTGCCTCAAATCTTCATTCCAAAGCTTCAATCCATACTCTAATGTATTAAGCACCTGTTAAGACTCTAAACAAACCAAAAGACTCAAAAAACAAAGGAAAATCAAATGTTAAAAGATGTAAAAAACGCAATATATCAATTATCTGGTAGATCCGGTTCACCACGTCTCTTTCTTATTATATCTTTCTTTAACGCATCATAGCTTATATATCTCGACGCTTGAAGAATTCTGCGACTAGTATCCAAACTTGATTTCACAATCTACTCGGAGGGATGTGCACCCAAAAAACCCTATTCTCAGTAATGCTTATGAAAACTCCTCCTTCGCTTCACGAAGTGTAATGTTAAATAAGAATCTTTAGGTAGCAGGTCGATGATCATAACATTGTCTTTGTTTTCAACTTTCTTTAAAATGTTCAGATTTTGTATTCATTTTGGTAAATACCAATGTCATATGGAATCAGTTTCTTGAACAAGATCTATAAAATTTTCTAATCCCAAATAGGCTCAAATGTTTGGCATATCAGTTAAGTGGAATCATGAGTACGAATGTATGATTGTTAGTTATCCATAAAAAAACTCACAAAGCATTTAGGTTCTTGATACTCCGGCTTTTAAATGTTTACGAGGACAAAAAGAAGATATGCAATTAAGAAATGACTTTATTTGTTCACATAGAAATATCACCGGGCAGCTTCAATGTCCAATATTGCTATATTCTTAATGCTGTCATAACCACTGTTGCTAGTATCTCCAACTCCGAGCAACTCTTCACTCTCCTCAGGATACTGACCCGACCACTTATGTTTGGTTCTTTTGACTCTCAAGGCCTCTAGCTCCACAAATACTTCTTTCATCCTTGGCCTCTCCTCTCCCATCACTCTTGTACACTCTATAGCAATTCTTGCAGCTTCATGGATCTCCCTTTGATTATCCTCGTTCATTACTTGCCCATCAATAACTTCATTTAACTTATTCTCTTTTATGGCACAAGCTAAGTAACTCACTAGATGTTTTGAGTTTTGTGGCCTTTCAAAGCACAATGCCTTTTGTCCCGTGAGCAGTTCCATGATGACTACCCCAAAACTATAAACATCACTCTTTTCGTTTAACAACCATGTGTTGTAGTATTCTGGGTCCAAGTAGCCAAGAGTGCCTTGCACCATAGTTGTGACCTGCTCTTTATCCGTTGGTATCAGCCTTGAAGCTCCAAAGTCAGCTACTTTTGGAGTTAAGTTTTTATCGAGTAGAATATTAGCAGTCTTGATATCGCGGTGGATGATTGGAACAGAAGCAAAGGAGTGAAGATATGCAAGAGTTCCACCGACTTCGATTGCTATCTGCAGGCGGTGTTCCCATGTAAGAAAGGAATCAAACAAGAAACCGTGCAAGTGATCGGAAAGGGTGCCACTGTTAATGTACTCATAGACCAACAAGGGAACTTCAGTCTCCCATGAGCTTGACCACATTTCTATGGTTGATTTGTGACAGTACGAGGACTTCGTTGATGAACTGCTCTACTTGGCTGCTGTCTCCAAGCCGTGCTTTCTTTATAGCAACTATGGAGTTGTCCGAGAATATGCCTTTGTAGACAGTTCCTTGGCCTCCTTGACCCACGATTCTGCTATCATCATAACCATTTGTTGCTTCTTTCATGCATTCCTCTGTAAATATTTTGACATCAACATTTGATGGCCCTGCTCCTGAGAGTCTCTGTATCAACATACAGCCGCCATTTTTCTCAAAGAATTGTTGTCGGAGCTTGGTCTCCTTATACAGCTAACACGAAGCAGAATGACCAAGAAAATGATGGTGGTTCCTGGTCACATCATATCACACAGATGGTTAGAGAGAGAGTTGTTCTAGAAAAGAAAGACTACAAAACCAATGAGGGGAACTTACCAAGAATCATTTGAGTCCATCCAAAGTATTGAGGCTTGTCTTTTGGCTGGCAGCTATTATTGGTGACATTTAAGTTGTAACCAGATGGGCACTGACAGTAGAAGCCCCCAACCGTGTTTCTACAGGTTTTGGGATCCAAACAGTTATGTCGCCCACTATTACACTCATTGATTTCTGTCCCAAAGGAAAAGAGAGCAAGATGCAACAAAAAATTTATGAGGGAAACAATCCACACTCAAAATAAAGAAAGATAAAAAAAGAGAGTAATATGAAGTACCTTGGCAGCCATTTGGAAGGTATGTATTCCCCTCAAAACCTTCTTCACATTTGCAGTTATACCCGGTTGTTGAATAGAAACATGTGCTGTTCCGACCGCATATTCTTGTGTTTCCGACTTGCTTGCACGTCTGCTTTCCGATAGACCAATCCAGTTCCACAGGGAACTCCGTGACATTCCGGAGATTTTTAAGATCTTCAGTAGAATTGAAGTCAAAAGTTCCATTTGCCGCGAGAAAGGCATAGGTGCAAGGATACTTAGTAAACTCAGACACAGAAGTTATGTTAAAGGGAGCTGAGTGATAAGAACAGAGAATACAGAGGAAGGTGACGTGGCAGTAGCTAAGTGAAGGAGAACCTCAAGTATAAATACAGGATTCTCCTTGAGTTAGATATTCATTGATTCATCTTGCATCTTATCCACACTTGTAACACACTTTTACAGAAAGAAGATAATCGATTCTGTTACGAACGGAGATTCAAGAACAGAGTCTTATCACTGAGGCAGTTTCGAATTCATAGCTATCCAAAGGGGGCAGAGACTTCTGTTTCGCAGCAACCTTCACCATTACATCCTCCATTTGCGGCTGGTGGAGAAATGCATAGTGACAGGCATCCAGTTGAGTAATTTCGCATTCCAACGGTGCCAAGTAATGCCACAGCGTTACAACCTACTAAAGTAAGCTTGTTGTTGGCAGAGAGAGAGAGATAAGCTTCCCAGCTTAGAAGTGTTGTAAAGCTGTTCACTCAAAGTTCCTTGGCTATCTCAGCAAGTTTTGGAAACATTAACCCAAACGCGTAGCTCGCCGCTGTGAGAAATGTTGATAATTTTGTTGTCATTGAAGATTAACTCATCTCTGTTGTTACAGGTGATTTTGAAACTATCATCTTCGGCGTAGTAACATCCTGGAGAAGTGCCAAAAGGGTACTCAATTTTGACGTTGCCACAACTAGTTTGGCAACCTGGCAAGGATTGACCCCTGACCAGCTCTGTATAAGCAAGGCAGAAAATATCCATCAAGATCAGACCATGCATCTTCATCTTCTAAACCTCTCTTCCACGTTATCTTTTAGGCATGGAAGAGAGGAGGGGAAAGACTCTATAATGCCTTATTATTGAATCCATCTGAAATCATTTGAAGTCTCTCTGTCCCCTCCTCTCTTCTTTTCTTGATAGGACCAGGCTAATGTATTCTGTTTCCTCCTCGGGCTAATCTATAAGAGAGACTTAGAGACCGAGATGATACGAGAGGCCAATTCTGTGTGGAGAGGAAAAAGACACCTGGCGCGAGCTCTTCAAATCCTAGACGTTGCAAACGTGTCTGTGAAGCAACACGTTCCTGACTCCGACAATAGGACTTGTGAAACTGATGGTGTGACTTCTTCCTCAAGTAGATTATCTTTGGGCTCAACATATATGCTTTCTTTGAAATCCTTATGTTTCTTCTTTTTGGACTTTTTCTGCTTTTAGAACTATATATAACGGTTTGAAAAAGTCAGATAAAATCAGATTTAATTGACCAAAATTTATAAATTTTTTGATAGAATAATACGGCATCAACTACTGGTTAGCATATAAATTAAAAGGGGATAATGAACAAGAATACGTTCTTGTTGGCATATGAACTAAAGGGGTTTAAAAATTCTTTTTCAAAATTTTTGCGTATAAAAGCCATATATGTCATTTCTTGTTGGCATATGAACTAAAGGGGGTCTTGAGTGTTCATTTTTTATGATATGGTTTTTAGATGTTTAGAAATGACTTTCTTTTTATATACAAAAAGACATAAATGTGTTTTTCGTAGAGCTGGCTGACTGGATATATCAGCGTCCAGCTTCAATGTCCAATCTTCCAACATTCTTGATGCTATCGTAGCCGTAGCCAGTGCTACTAGTGTCTCCTTGTGCTGATAATATTTGGAAACCGAGCAAGTTCTCACTCTCTTAATTATGCTAGTCCTTGGTGCGTATCCTTGTTGGTCCTACAAAACCGCTAGAAATACAGTAAGATTCCGTTTTTCAACAAAATCTTAAAATTTTATTTCCTTAATATACCAGTTTTTTCACCAAAATCGTAAAATTTCGTTTTTCTGCTAAAACAAAAAAAAATTGTTTTCTCCAAATCCGTACATTGGAATATTGGATTATTTCCATATCACTAATTCTCATATCTTTACGTATTATATATTTTACATTTGTCTATTAGGTCTTTCTTTTTTTCTTAGGTCTTTGAGTTTGATGTATTGTATAAATATGTGCCGTAAGGTTTGTGAATAAAGTACGAATTCCTTTGCTCAAGTCATGATATCAGAGCAGGTTCTTTTCTAAACCCGTTCAAACTTAAGCTTCTTTCTCAAGGTTCATTCACATCGTGTCTGAATCCTTTCTCCTATTCTTCTTCTTCTTCTTCTCCTTCTCTTACGCAAAACAAACTTCTTCCTTCTATTTTTTCGTCCTTCTCTTTTACAAAGAACCGCTCTATTTTTCACCGGAAAACAGAGCTTGTTATTGTTTGTCTCCTAAACACGAAAGCAGATCAGTCTCTTCTTCTCCCGCGAGAACTCTTACGATCATCAACGATGGCTGGCAATAACGACGACACCAAAAGCAGAACGATATCACCGTATGATCTTACTTCTGGAGATAACCCGGGTGCGGTAATCTCAAAACCGTTGCTCAATGGTCTTAACTATGACGAGTGTGCCGTGAATCTTTGCATGGCTCTTAGCTCTAGAAAGAAGTTTGGTTTCATAGATGGAACCACACCGAATCATCTAATTCTTCAAAACTTGAAGATTGGGTAGCTAACAATCACCTCATTGTTGGTTGGATCAAAGTTACCATTGAACCAAAGTTACGCTCTTCCATCTCAACGAGAGAAGTTGCTAAAGAACTTTGGGATCTCATTTAAAAGGAGGTTCTTTGTGAAGAGGTTCTTTGTGAAACTCTCCTATTCTTCTCCTTCTCTTTTGCAAAACAAACTTCTTCCTTCTATTTTTTCGTCCTTCTCTTTTACAAAGAACCGCTATGTTCTTCACCGGAAAACAGAGCTTGCTATTGTTTCTGTCTCCTAAACACGAAAGCAGATCAGTCTCTTCTTCTCCCGCGAGAACTCTTATGATCATCAACGATGGCTGGCGATAACGACGACACCAAAAGCAGAACGATATCACCGTATGATCTTACTTCTGGAGATAACCCGGGTGCGGTAATCTCAAAACCGTTGCTCAATGGTCTTAACTATGACGAGTGTGCCGTGAATCTTTGCATGGCTCTTAGCTCTAGAAAGAAGTTTGGTTTCATAGATGGAACCACACCGAATCATCTGATTCTTTAAAACTTGAAGATTGGGTAGCTAACAATCATCTCATTGTTGGTTGGATCAAAGTTACCATTGAACCAAAGTTACGCTCTTCCATCTCAACGAGAGAAGTTGCTAAAGAACTTTGGGATCTCATTTAAAAGGAGGTTCTTTGTGAAGAGGTTCTTTGTGAAACTCTCCTATTCTTCTCCTTCTCTTTTGCAAAACAAACTTCTTCCTTCTATTTTTTCGTCCTTCTCTTTTACAAAGAACCGCTATGTTCTTCACCGGAAAACAGAGCTTGCTATTGTTTCTGTCTCCTAAACACGAAAGCAGATCAGTCTCTTCTTCTCCCGCGAGAACTCTTATGATCATCAACGATGGCTGGCGATAACGACGACACCAAAAGCAGAACGATATCACCGTATGATCTTACTTCTGGAGATAACCCGGGTGCGGTAATCTCAAAACCGTTGCTCAATGGTCTTAACTATGACGAGTGTGCCGTGAATCTTTGCATGGCTCTTAGCTCTAGAAAGAAGTTTGGTTTCATAGATGGAACCACACCGAATCATCTGATTCTTTAAAACTTGAAGATTGGGTAGCTAACAATCATCTCATTGTTGGTTGGATCAAAGTTACCATTGAACCAAAGTTACGCTCTTCCATCTCAACGAGAGAAGTTGCTAAAGAACTTTGGGATCTCATTTAAAAAGAGGTTCTATGTGAAGAGCGGAGCTCGTTTGCAGCAATTGCGAAACTCTTTGGCCGCTTGTAAACAGAACAACTTGACGATTGATGACTATTTTGGTCGATTGACAAAATTTTGGATGGCATCGCTGAGTGTATGACTTCCAAAGTTGCGTGTGTGACAAGTGCACATGTGATTTGAATGCGGCACGCGGCCTGGAAATCGAGACTTTGAAGACACATGACTTTCTCTTTGGATTGGATGAAGCACATGGAAACATCCGATCACAGACCTGTGCGCTGTCCACACTTCGACCTTGATACCGTCTACAACACCTTCAAGCAGAATGAGACACTACTTGCAACAAGCGTGAGTACTCCTCCGGTCATGAGTTTCATCTCTCAGCCTCTGCCCAACTTGACTGTCCGTAACCAACTGAGGGGGATTAGTTTTCGCCCAAAATATTTCCTGCAAGTGCACATGTCTCGTAGTAGTACTTAGGGATCGTATCCACAGAGAGCAGAGTGTACACAGTAGCACGTCCAAGTTCACTCGAGCTAAGCAGCAAAATGAAATGGTTTTGGTTTACGATCGATCGGTCGTATTAACTGATCGATCGATTGAGACACCTTTCGGTCGATGGAAGATTAGGCGGTCGATCGATCAATGCCTGGAAATGCTAAAATCAAATAAAACGTGGGAAAGTTCAATGAAAAAAAGTGTTAGGAAGTCAGGCAATGTATCAGAGGATCACGGTTTGAATTATTCAGGGTAGTAACTATGTAAATCCCAGTCTAGCCTATATAGTTGAAATCACTAATATCTGACTATCCTTATGGTCAGGCTTAGACAATATAGTTCAATTGGTATCCGAGCTAACTCTAACATATATATTTTCAGAAAGAGAACCTGTGGGTTGGTCAACCAATCTATCTAGGCATTAAGTTTAAGAAATCAAATCCTACTAAACTATAAATAGTAAAGCTTTCACTATCAAGTTCTAGATCTCTTACTCTAAGCGGTGTATTAGTAGCAGATTTATCCTATGATTTATATTAAGCTCTGATATGAAAGTAAGCCTATAAACTACTCATTACATAATCCTATTGCATATCTACCAAAACCCCATTCCTAACTAAAAGACTACTCAAACATGGTAAAAGTAGACATAATGACAATGAAAATTGCTTGTATTAAAAGACGGTTCAGAATAGCTTCTCTGGAAAGCAGAGATTACAAACTTTGTCCTTGAAGCAATGATCAAAGCAATAAAAGTAAACAAACTGAAAAAAACTGGTAAACTATTAGCCTGGATGCCTGGAAGCGTTAGGGAGTTTTCTGATGTTTCTGTCAGACTTTAGTCTTCTGTATTTATAGTGGAGAGGGTCGAGATGTTAGCCGAGATAAATCAGGAAGAATATTTGGATGAGAATCCAAATATTTATGTTTATCTCCTTCTGATCGACCGGTCGTAGCTATCTTCACCGATCGATTGAAATCCTTAAACGTGTTTCTGAAGATTCAACATCTTCTAAGTTTATCTCCAATGTAATCAAATATCTCTCCAAATGCAACGGTGTATATCTGAATTTGTTCTCGAAACTTCTCTGACATAATGGGCCTCGATCGATTGGTGGGCCTCTGGTCCGGTCTATTGGGCCTTCATGTCTTGTGGACTTCTGGATACTCCTTCAGTAATTTGGGCTTAACTTCTTACTCGTGAGAGCTAATGACTTGATTCCAAGCCCATATGAAAGCTCACTCACGTGGATTGATTGTCCTAACTCCTCACTTCATTCCAAAATAAATTTCTTCTTCATCTGGGCCTGGACTCTGATATTGACTTGTTGGACTTGTTAGAAAATGCCCATTTATGACATAAAATGCATTGTTTTCACAAAAACACTTTGCTATCAGAAAAATATGCAATCCAGTAGTTTATGTTTCAAATCAAATAGTTTCTTTATTAAAAAAACCGAAAAAGCATATCGAAAAACGGTAAAATATCATCACTATCAAATCCCCCAGACTTAGCTTTGTTCATCCTCGAACAAACAACACGCTAAGAAGGGATATAAATTTGAAAAGTTAGGAACTCGTTTACTTATACCTAACACCAGGGAAATCAGCCTTGAAACCTCCTCTTAGAATCTTCATGCATGTTAAGATCGTGCATGCCCTTTTTCGCCAGTCTTCACGAGTGATTGGAAAACTGCATTGGTCTCATCTCTCAGGCCGTTTTACACATACTGCATATAAAACAAGAAATAAAAGAGACTGCATCGGATTTGAAAAGAGGTTTGGTTTATGGGTGTGGTAGCAACTTAAGATAAGTTGACCATTCATGATCGGGAAGAGAGTGGTAAAGTGGATAAGAAGTCCTGAATGGATTTGTTTTTCCTAGTCTAATACCTCCAAAAAGAAAGATTTATAATCCGGTTTAGGTCCAAATAAAATAGAACCAGAAATCAGAATTATTAAAGTACGTGCAAACCGAGATGTGCTGGGGAAGCTTGAGTATGGGGTTTCTGAAACAAGTGCCTCGGGGCAGTCTTGTAAAGATGGTCACTAGGCCGCAATCCAGTTGTGAGTAAGGTCCTTGTTCCAGACCTGGATTGACTTAATAAAACGCTTTTGACTCGATAAGTTTTTTTTTTAATGGGTGTAAAAGTGCGTCAAAATAAACAAACGAGTTAGATAACAAGGAATACCCCTAGACTTTAATAACATTGTCCCCAATGTTGACAAGCTGTGGGAGCAAAATGGGAATTGAAATGGATTGAAATAGAAATGGAAAATGGTTACATCGATGTCTTTAAGTGTATCGAATGACCTTCTTTGTCTTACTGGAATTGAAAGGACTTTACAGGGAATAGGAGATGATTTGTACCTGACGACATCAGTATATCATCATTTGCCGTGTTGAAATGAGGAAGTGTTCATCACTCTAAGTCTTCATCGATCGATACAGTTAGCAATCGATGGAATCATGGTGTGATTCTCCTGATATTTTACTCTCTCTCAATTCGTGTTGAAGCACGTATCATTCTCTTGGATCACCAGTATATTCAAATCAGTGGCCTCTCGTTTTCCATCGAGATAGTGAAATGAAGTTCGTGAACTGCAGACAATCGATCGATTGCTGTTAAGGCGATCGATCGATTGCTGTTAAGGCGATCGATCGATTGCTGTTAAGGCGATCGATCGATTCTGCATCCTCATGGTTGAATCCTTTAATCTTATTTCTTGAGACACGAACAAAAACATTAAAAATAAAACCTATTCTAAGACGTACTAGTGGGTTGCCTACCACTCAGCGCTTTTGTTTAAAGTCGGTTAGCTCGACTTCTTGACACCATGTTAACCGAAATAATCGAAAGGTTAAGCCAATGCGCCTCTAATTATTCTCCTGTTTGTGAAAAAAGCCAAGCATGCAGAGAAATACACAGCTGTCCATTGAAAATGGACAAAAGTTTCTCCAAAGAGACTTAAAGCAAACATGGTATGCATCTCAAAATTATCTTTGACATCTAAATACTCATTAGATTCAAAAGCATTTGTCAAAAACATAAAATCAATACAAGTTTTAAATGAATTTTCAGGAGAAAAATCAACTTCATAACTTGTAATGTGAGGGTTTCCATAAAAAAATTTGATGGGTTCATTTTCATCATGTATGACATGTTGTTTAAGCTCAAATTCCATCTTTAATTTTTCATGTCTTACTTTGTGAAACACCTTATGGCTTTCATCTTCAGACCCACATGGCCTGTGATCAGTTTCAATACCTAGGCCAAAACAACTAGAAGAGGATTCTTTGTTAGAATAAAAACAAGTTGTTTCGTAAGAGAATACCTGTTTTTCGTCGATTATTTCTAATGAATCTTCATTTCCAGTGACTTGGATATGAGCATGCTCCCTGTTTGTGATGAAATTAGGATCTCCATCGTAGATATCAATAGGTGCATCATCTTATATTTCTATGTTGAAAGCATCTCGAAGTTTACTGAGAGTGTCATGAAGCTCTTCTTTAGGCTCGGGTCGATTCTTCGAGTTCGGAATCATTGCTGTTTTACTACAAGAGAAACTCACAATGTTAGGTTCAATATCACAATTGAAAGGGGGATACATCTCATATGTGGTTTCCAAATTAGAAGAAATTTGGATATCTTCAAATTGTTCTTCGTTGTTCTCCATTCGATCGGTTGACGTCTCAGATCGATTAAATGAGACATTTCCTTCATTCGTTTGAGTTTCTAATGTGTTGTAGTTGAGAGCAAAACACCCTTCCAAGCCTATATAACAGAACTCACAAGATAAATCTTCATTAGTAGATGATTCCAAATAAAGTTTATCTTGAACGTTTTCTTCGACTATGTTATCATGACGAATCTCGTGGATGTCTTCCACAACTTTTTCATGGTCCAATCCTTCTCTTTCTTGCTTTTCTTCAAGGCTGGAATCAGAAAAAGGTGGCTTCTTGGATCGTACATCAAAGATACTCTTGAATTCAAGATCAAGCTTTTCAAGCCTAGATGATTCTTCTCCAGAGTTTTTTAAGCTCTCCCCCATCTCTTGGTTCCATAGATACATAATAACATCCACACGGGTTGGTGAAGATCCATTTTTGTAGAGGTGTTGAAGATCAGCAACGGAAACTGATTCATCCATCATTTTTTTCTTTTTCTTTTTCATTCAAATTAACTGAAACAAAAGACAATTAAAAACTAAAAAATGATTAAAAAAAAATGGAATAGAAATTAAGAAAAAAATAGCTTTGGCTGGAGCTAGATGTTATGCTAGTGGTCAACTGTTGCTCCCCGGCAACGGCGCCAGAAAACTTGATGGGGATTAGTTTTTGCCCAAAACATTTCCTGCAAGCGCACAGGTCTCGCAGTATAGTACTTAGGGATCGTATCCACATAGAGTAAAGTGTACACAGTAGCACATCCAAGTTCACTCGAGCTAAGCAGCAAAATGAAGTGGTTTTGGTTTATGATCGATCAGTCGTATTAACTGATCGATCGGTCGTATTAACTGATCGATCGGTTGAGACACCTTTCGGTCGAAGACAGATTAGGCGGTCGAACGATCAATGCCTGAAAATGATAAAATCAAATAAAACGTGAGAAAGTTCAATGATAAAAAGCGTTAGGAAGTCAGGCAATGCATCAGAGGATCACGGTTTGAATTATTCAGGGTAGTAACTATGTAAATCCTAGTCTAGGTTATATAGTTGAAATCACTAATAACTGACTATCCTTATGGTCAGGCTTAGCCAGTCTAGTTCAATTGGTATCCGAGTTAACTCTAACATATATCTTTTCAGAAAGAGAACCTGTGGGCTGATCAATCAATCAATCTAGACATTAAGTTTAAGAAATCAAATCCTACTAAACTATAAATATTAAAGCTTTCACTATTAAGTTCTAGATCTCTTACTCTAAGTGGTGTATTAATAGCAGATTTATCCTATGATTTGTATTAAGCTCTGATATGAAAGTAAGCCTATAAACTACTCATTACATAATCATATTGCCTATCTACCAAACCATGATTCCTCATAGCAAAACCCTATTCCTAACTAAAAGATTACCCAGACATGGTAAAAGTAGACATAATGACAAGGAAAATTGCTTGTATTAAAAGAGGGTTCAGAATAGCTTCTCCGGAATGCAGAGATTACAAACTTCGTCCTTGAAGCAATGATCAAAGCAATAAAGTAAAGGAACTAAAAGAAACTGGTAAACTATTAGCCTGGATGCATGGAATCTTTAGTGAGTTTTATGATGTTTCTGTTGGATTTCAGTCTTCTGTATTTATAGTGGAGAGGGTCGAGATGTTGGCCGAGATAAATCTGGAAGAATATTTGGATGAGAATCCAAATATTTGTGTTTATCTCCTTCTGATCGACCGGTCGTAGCTATCTTCACCGATCGATTGATATCCTTAAACGCGTTTCTGAAGATTCAGTATCTTCTAAGTTTATCTCCAACGTAATTAAATATATCTCCGAATGCAACGGTGTATATATGAATTTATTCTCGAACCTTCTCTGACATAATGGGCCTCGATCGATCGGTGGGCCTGTGGTCCGGTCTATCGGGCCTTCATGTCTTGTGGGCTTATGGATACTCACTACAAGAAAACAGCTCGTTTGCGAGGGCACGATTCGACGAAAAGGCACCGCAAATCGGCGTGTGCGACGACTTTGCGTCGAACCTTTAGCCGTCGCAAATCGCTCGTCGCAAATTTGCGACGTTTCCTGATTTGCGACGTCTTTGCGTCGGTGACATTGTGCGTCGAATTTGTGATTGGTACACTTTTGCGACGCCTTGCGAGGAGTTTGCGATGAGATGTACT
>OVAP01003572.1:0-16352 GCA_900406295.1 Aurinia saxatilis
ATATATATATATATATATATATATATTATTACATTTTGTGTATATGATTGTGAAAACCTGTGTGCGGATGATGCAAGGAAACATATGGATATCACCAAAATCACATGGACAAACGCATCGTATGCAATTAGTTATGAGATTTCAGACAAGACCATCAATCAGGAGAATGTTACTAGGAAATTCACCAGAGCTTCAAAATCCAAATTCAAATTCGATTTTTCATGGTCTAAGAATCACTCTAGCATACGATGATGATGTGAACAGTACTGTAACCAAATGGCTTCTATAAAAACAAGGTTGTGGAGTGACAGTTGTACGTCTGGATTCGAGTGTTTGATTGTTCTTTTGTTGTTGTTGTATCTTTATAACGGTGATGGGAATTTTAGTCAGTTTTGAGGCTGCAACTGGTTGTTTGCAGAGGAACAAAAAAGAGAGTAATCTGTAATTACGCTGAGTTATGCTAAAAGTTTTCCATTTGCTTTTTTTTTTTTTTTTTTGTGTCTGGGACCCACAAAAAAGTGAAAAATTGGTGAATTACTCTCAGATATATTTCTTCTCATTTGTAGAGAGGAATGAGTGGAATTTTTTTATTCCTCTAACTATCACTATTCCACTCATTTTACACTAAAAAATTATTACTCTCATTTTACTTGTTCCTATGGATTACAACCAGTTGCAGCATGAGTCTTGCTTGGTCTGAAACTATCTTACACGTGATGCTTTCGCATTTTAAGAGAAAAAATAACATAATTTGTTAGATTTAATCAAATTTAAATTTATAGATTATTTTAGAAAATCTGTTTATAATTACTTTATTTTTTTGTAAACGGAATCTGCTTATAAGTTTTATATAATTCTTTTTTAATTACATCATTAAACTGATTGCGCTTTTCTTTCTGTTTTGCTTTCATATTTAGACAAGTGTTTCAATCATTTTGTTGTAAAACAATGGACGAACGGTGATGCATGAACAAAAGCAACTCATAATGATGTGCTGCGTTTTTTTCATACTTTAACACTTGTTTTTCCATTATTTTTTTTAGCATTTTGGTTTGTTTAGAGTCTTAACAGGTGGTTAATACGTTGGGAACTGGATCAAAACTTCAAGATGAAGATTTGAAGCAAAAAGAGAAGAATTGGTGAAATTGAAGACAGAACGATTGTTCCCATTGTGGATTTATCATTCCCTGCTGAATTCATGATTTAGCCGTGAATTGACAAAACTACCTGAGCAAGAAAGAGAGACAAAATTAAATCAGGAACGATTGATCTTCAACGGGATCGATCGATCCCTTGTCTGTGGAGAAAAAGAAAAGGCAATTTCACTTAACGCGTTTTCTCAGCCTATAAATTGATCTCTTCACCAAAGCTGACAAACCCTAGCCTATTCTTACAGCCCTGAGCCTCCTTTGAGTCTATAAACACCTGTTCTTCAATTCCTTTTGATTCTCCATTGTCTCTTTAGTTTTTGAGTATTGTTCTTTGGTACTTGCTTTGGATTGAAGAATCTTGTTACTCCCATTGTTGAGAAGTTCTTCTAAAGTCTATCTTTTCATTATAATTTCAATAAAAGTATTATTCAGTATGTTAATTATGCTTATCTATGCCTTTGATTTGTGTTCATTGTATCATGAGTGAGTAGTCTCTTAGTTAGATTTAGGGGATTCTTTGAGATTGTGGTTCATATGGCTAGACATAAATAGATTAGTGATTTAGATCCTCCATCTAATGTTATGCTTAAGGCTTGAACTGAATTGATCACTTAGTTCTTAATGGTAGGTTAAACCTAGCCACCAAAAGTGTTTTAGATTACTTGATCTACATTAGTTGAGAAAATTGTCCTTAGCCAACGAAAGTTGATGCTAAGGCAATTTGTGGACTTACCAAACCATTGCTTAGTGCTTCCTTGCATTCATCAGGTTCATACGAAAGTTTAGACACTTTATATGATTAGGAAAGTGACTGATGCCATGAAAGTGGATAAATTCTACACTTGTGTTTGAGTCGAGGTTGGTTTCATTGAATATGAATAGATATCGAGCTTTTGTCCAGTTCCGAATTGAATTCCCTAAGTTTAGTGTTTTAATATCATTGCATAAAACCTTTAGAAACAATAGAAACCCCCCCCCCCCATTTTGCCCGTATCGATGCTAGTCTTCGTTCTTTAGATGGACTATTATTAGTGCCATATTTGACTTGTGGGATTTGCGAAAACCATGACTTAGCACCTTGCCAATTAGTGACTCCTTGTTTTTGTGAAAGCTCATTTGATTTGACACCATCCCTAGGTATTTGGACTTAAATTTTACTTATTTTCTTGATTATGGCCATTTGATCACTTGCATGGATTTTTGTACTTTTCACAGTTTTACCACTCTTTTTCAACTTCTAAAAACCCCACCGTTTTAAAATCCCAAACCATCTTTTCAAACCAATGCATAATTTATTGAGTGAGGTCTTTTTCTTAAAATGTTTCATGTGTAAAAGCTCGCAAGCATTAAAGCGACATAACTTTTTCTTCCATTGGTATTAATCTCATTGGCCAACTTAGGGGGGTTGGGATTTGTGAGCTTGAGTCGAGGTTGGTTTAATTGAATCTGAATAGATGTCTAGCTGTTGTCCTTTTCCCATTTGAATTATCTAAGTCTAGCGTTTTAATATCATTGCATTAAACCTTTAGAAACAATAGGAACCAAAATCCACTTTTGATTATATTAGCTGAGTTAATTAATTTAGTAGACTGCAGTGTAAACAACTAGAATTTGTGGTTCGGCCCTTACCTATGCTACATTGATAGGTTGTCAAGAAAATTTATTGACTAGTGCATTTTAGGCATTTATCACATAATCAAATTGAGCAAATAAAAAATTGGAAAACGAAACCGGAGGTTCATCGCTTACCAAATGAGCAAATACTTTACTATCAATCATGTGAATTATGAATAAAATCTAGATTTCATTTTTTTAGCATCAGATTTGCTTTCATTAAGGATCGTTTTTGTAACCATACATAATATGTTTTAACTATTTCTTAGGAAAATTTTGAGTAATCGTGTTCTCAATATATGTCGGACTCCTATTAATATTCCATAACATGATTTGAATACAAAAATTCGTAATTGCAATATATCTCAGACTCTTTTTAATAACTAAGGTAACCAAACGCAGAAAACTAATATTATAACAACTATTTTGTAGAAAAACAAATTAAATACATTTCGTGGTTTAAAAAGTGTACGGGTATACAAAATATGTTTTCTTTTTCTTATTAAAATTTTGAGTAATCGTGTTCTCAATATATGTTGAACTCTTTTTAGTATTCCATAATATTTTTTAATACAAAAATCGTAATCGCAATATATGTCGGACTCATTTTAATAATTTAGGTAACCAAACTCAGTAAAACTAATATTATAACAATAATTTTGTAAAAACAATTCAAGTACATTTTTGGTGTAAAAGTGTATGGGTATACAAAATATTTTTTTTATTGGTTTTTAGTTATTTTTTTAGTAATAGTGATCTTAATATATGTCGGATGTTTTAAATACAAAAATCGTGATCGCAACATATGTGGGATCTTTTTAATAACTTAGGAAACCAAACTCAGCAAAACTAATATTATAACAATAAATTTTCTTTAAAAATTAAATACATTTCTTGGTTTAAAATTTTGACGGGCATCCATAATATGTTTTTTCGTAACGTTATGAATAATCGTGATCTCAATATATGTCGTACTCTTTTAAATATTCCATAATATGTTGTTCAAGTACTTCTCGGGAATCAACACGTGCATCATAGGAATGAACGACTCGTGTTTTATTTATATCTCCCCATGTACCCCCTGTCGGGGCGTTGCGAGAAGCGAAATAAAAAACACACCCATCGAACACCAAAACCATAATATGTTTTATATGTAATACAATATTTTTGATGTATAACATTAATTAGATGAAACTAAAAACAAATTTAGACTAGTATATTGTCAAAAAAAAAACTTAATCATACAAATAATGTTTTCTAAAATTATTGTATAAAATTAATCATATAATCTCAAAAAACAAAAATAAAATAAAACACATGTGCGTTCCTAATCTAGTATTAGTATATAGTATGAATTTTAAAATAGAAAAAAACGAAAAGATTTAATAAAATAAAAATTACAAATTCGCGTGCAACAAGGAAAAATCCCTAGTTTTTAATATTAAAATGGGAAAATGCACTCTTTAAACCAACTTTCCCTTAAATCTTTATTTTATATAATTGTGAGTAAAAAAAATATCATAGGTGGCGAGTTCACAATGATTCGATGATTTCTCATTAAAAAAAAAAGATTATGTGTCTTAATAATATTGGATGTGTGACATGTCATCAAAGTCCGTTTTAATTTCTCTACGGCTGGCTCATAACAATAAAAATGTTCTTTATTAAAAAGGGAAAAAATCGAAAGAAAAATAAATTTCTATGAAATAGGAAAAATGTTCTTTATTAAAAAGAAAAAATTAAATTAATTTCTTAAAATATATTCATTAACGATAAAAAAAAAGGTTCTCTATAATAAAGGAAAAGAAACCTAGGTGATATATTATAAGGAAAATTTTTTGGATTCGAACGTTTTATACATAATCTATGCTAATATTACGTATAAAAGTTTTGTGGTAAAAAATACGCACAATATCATAGCATACTCTCTAATTAGTTAGATAGTGAAATATAGTTTTTTGGCTGGTTATATAAGTTATATTTGCCAAATTCTTAAAAGATAAATTGTAAGAATGCCCCTTCCAATAAATCTCTTTTGAAATTTACCCTTTCTCAAAAATCCTTTAAAAAATGTCTCTTCTGAAATATAATAATCCCAAAATACCATTCCTTCCTACTTCTTCCTTTCATGATTCCACCAAAACGAATCTGGAACCATGAAAAGAAGAAGGAAGAAAGTAAAAAGAAGGAAAAACACCGAAAAATACACCAACTATTTTGCATTTGCCAAAAAAATACACGAATTTTTTGCGTTACCATAATAATACACCAAGTACATTTATTTTCCAGATTAATACATGAAATCATTAGTTTTGTAATATTAATACACAAAATTTAACCAACATGTAAAATTAATTATGAAATTCCAGTTTTACCCCCAACTTTCTCTCTCAGACCAATTTATTTTTAGATTTTGAATAAAACTCATAAATAAATATATAAAAATGCAAAAAATTATACAATAAAATTTAAAGTGTTTTATAGTATTTAATGGAGTTTTAGGGTTTAGAATCTTAGGTCTAGGGTTAAAAACCTAAACCCTAAAATTATAAACTCTAAAAATGGTTTTAAGCCCTAAACCCCTAAGATATAACCCATAAAACCTCAAAACTTAAAACTAAATACTTATTATAAATTGAACCCCAACCCTACAAATTTTCAATTCTAATCTTCACATTTTAAACTCTAAATTAAAACTTAAAGTTTAAAATGGGTAACCCAATCTGATTTGTAACATTTAGGGTTTAAAATTTTAGGATTTAGGGTTGAAAATTTGTAGGATTGGGTTTTAGTTTCTAATAAGTACTTGGTTTTAAGTTTTAAGGTTTTATGGTTTATATTTTAGGGTTTAGGGCTTTAAACCGTTGTTATTGTTTATAATTTTAGGGTTTAGGTTTTTAACTCTAAACCTAAGATTCTAAAACCTAAAACCCTATTAAATATTATAGAATATTTTAAAATTTATTGTATAATTTTTCCATTTTTACATATTTAATTATGAGTTTTATTCAAAATCTAAAAATAAATTGGCCTGAGAGAGAAATTTGGGGGTAAAACTGGAATTTCAAAATTAACTTTACATGTCGGTTAAATTTTGTGTATTAAAATTACAAAACTAATGAGTTCGTATATTAATCTGGGAAATAAATATATTTGGTATATTATTATGGAAACGCAAAAAAATTGCTTATTTTTTTATCAGACGCAAAATAGTTGGTGTATTTTTTAGGGTTTTCTCATAAAAAGAAGAAAGAAAAAAGAAGAAAGGAAGAAGGAGGAAGGAGGAAGGAGGAAGGAATGGTATTTTGGGATTATTATATTTTAGAAGAGATATTTTTAATGAATTTTTGCGAAGGGATAAATTTCAAAAGAGGTATGTTGGAAAGGCCATTTCTTACAATTTATCTTATAAGAATTTGGCAAATATAAGTTATATAACCAACCAAAAAATTATATTTCTTGAACCATGAGATTTCGGATCTCAGATCTGAGATCTCAAGACGAACTTAGCAAAATTCTTTTCTTCAACCTTCTCTAAATACTCTATTTATGTTTCATAGTTCAATTTTCAGAAAGAAACAAAAAAAAATAATCCGAGATCTAAGATTTGAGATCTCAAATCTCATTATATAGATTATTTTTAAATTGGCAAAGCTCAATGAAGTATCTTTAATCTGGTAATGTCCATTGTGTTATCTCTCTCCCCATCTCTCCCTCTCTCTATCTCTCTCTGATCCTTATAAAACCTTTTAAAACCTTGTAAAACTTTATAATAACTTCTCTCCCCCTCTTTGACTTATAAAAATGTGTAAAACATTTTAAAACCTACTAACACCTTTAAAATTTTTAAGTACCTTATAAAACTCTTTTAAGTGTCTTATAAGATTTTATAATGTTTTATAAAGTTTTAAAAGTCATCTTATAAAATTTATAAGATTTTAAAAGTCAGCTTATAAAATTTTTTTAAGTACCTTATATATACACTCTATCAAGTGTTTTATAAGGTTTTAAAATCTTGTAAAACTTTATAATGATTCTATCTAGAAATGTTTTAAAAGCCAACTTATAAAATTTATAAGGTTTTAAAAGTCCTTATAAAATTAGAGGTAAAACACTTTTACAAAACGTTTATAAGGTTTTATAAGCTAGCTCATTCTTCTTGCTTAATCTCTCCATTCTCACCTCCATCAATCTTTTCTTTATCTTGACTTTTGCTTTATTATTTCAAATTCAAATATTTGTGTTCTTCATTTCTAAGTGCTCATTTGTGTTCTTCACCGTTTCTCTTTTCACACAAACGATTTCTCTTTCAAATCTTTAAAGCCTTTATAAGTGGTAGGACACTTTTACAAAAGTTTCATAAATCTTTACAATGTTTTTATAAGAGAAAAAAGTCCAAATTCTCAAAGCTAATCCGAAACTTACTCCTAAACTAAAACCCCCAAATCCAATACCAAAAACCTAAAACTTAACTCTAAACTCAAATTCCCAAATCCAAAACCGAAAACCTTACCCTAAACTAAAATCCTCAACTCCAAAACCTAAAACCTAATCCCAAACTAAAATCCTCAAATACAAAACCTAAAACATAAAATTTAACACAATTGACAAAAGAGGAGAAAAAGAAGAAGAAGAAAAAAAGAAAAAGGAGATAAATCATTGTGAGAGGAAAAAAACAAGAAAAAGAAGACTAAGGAGGTAAAAAATAAAAAATAAAAAAAATGAATGAGGGGCACCGGTTTCAATTGACAAAGGAATGAGGGGTATTTTTCAAAAAGTCCCCTTTCTTAGGGCATTTTTCAAAAGGGCACCTCAAATGGGGCATAATTTAAATTTACCCTTCCCACACAAAAAAATAGAAAAAATAGCTAAAACCATGAATTATTTGGATTCCTTGAGGGGAATCACTGTGTTTACTTTCAAATTTTTGCGTAGGTTGTTAGCAAACAAAAACTTTGAATTGGATAACCAAAAATTGACCAGTTAATAAATATTTTAATTTATATGTTTTGTAACATAGGCGGCGAATAAATATATCACTATTGTTACGTTTTAGAAACTTGATTTTGTTATGCTTTTACCAATCAAATGCAATTCATTAAGTTTTTTACCCTTTTAAAAACACATTGTTTATACTCCATATATTAGATGTGCTAAAAAAACCAACTAGGTAGGTGAAACGGAACAATGTTGCACGCTCTTATATCATTTTTTGCATATGTTATTAATATATGCCAAAAACTCTTTTACAATTTAAGTGTTTTTACTATAAGAACATATATATATAAAAAAGGGTAAAATTATGAATTATTTGGATTCTCCACGCGGAAAATTACTGTATTTATTTGTTAATTTTCGCAAAAATTTTTGGCAAACAAAACTGTGAATTAGATAACCATTTTGTTAAACCCGGTTTTATTTTAATGTTTGAGAGCTGAAAGAAACAATATTAGCTTACACACCCTTTTGTTGAACATGTTTTATTCCATGTTTAAGAGTTGAAAGAAACGATTGACTTTTGTTGAACCTGTTTTATTCCATGTTTAAGAGTTGAGAGAAACGATTGACTGCTATATTACAACTTGATGTTCACATAAATGACTTAATGTTTAGAACAAAGATTGTTACATAATAATTTTGATCGAGGCTTTAGTTTGTTGAAATCTTTGGAACGAAAATGTGCCCTGTTAAAAACTCTTAAATAAATAAATAAATGTGAAAAGTGGGGAGGAGCCAGGAGCCTTTAAAAGTTGTAGATTTGCCTGTGTTCTCGACTGAAAGGTTTAAAGATATTGTGCTACAAATCAATAATGGTACTTAGAATCTAATCAAAGAGACGAGAGATTATAAATCTAGTCGGCCTAATAAAAGTATCCTAACACGGCTCTCTCTCTCAGGTTGTGTGATGCAGACAAAGACTCTCAACAATATACAGACGAAGACTCTCAACAACTACTTCTAACATTCTTCTCTCTCTCAGATCTTCAAGGATTTGTCAAAAGTGTAAATGTTCTAATCAGATTGCTCCAGAGGCACACGGACGAATAACTGCCCGTTTAAGGTTACCACAGCCGATGTGTGATGCGGATCAATTCTTGTAGGTAAACTTACCACCTGCAGTTCCAAGGGAGGTTAGAAATTGTCTTTCAACGTTCTATTATCATGTAACAAAATGTTTTGTTCTTGCAAAATTGTAAGCGAAAGAATCACCCTAACACGCATTACCTTTCTGAAAGGAGTTGCTCCCCATGGATTCATAGGGTTCTCGGGTTCACCGCTTATTACTAACCGCCCTGCCGGATCGGATTGGACTCGGACCTGTGGAGTAATTGGCAAAAGGACTTGAAATTTAAACAAAAAAAGTGTTTCAAATCCGGTGCAGAGAAACTATCCCAGTGTGTGAGAGCTAACCTCTTCGCGTACTAGTCCTGGCACTAATGCATACACCTCAAAGCAGTCTTGCTGTGGGTATTGGAAGACATTATTAATACATGTAAAACAAGGTACAGTGATTGCTCAGATATTCCAGAAAGCTGTGATTGATCTTACCGTCCTCTGTACATTGATCTTCACCCAGTCAGCTGGAGGTCCAGCATCAGTAACTGTCACATCCAACCTACAAAACCAAATATTGGAGTGAAAAATTCAAATTATGTAATATCACCAGTGGAAAGCCAGACCACAATATAAGGACCATACATAGGTTTAGACACTTGGATGGCATTTTTAGCCCCATGTTCGGATGAAGCCCTCTTGCGTTTGAGCACACCTGAAGGCATTGTAGGATATACGTAATAATTTGAGTCAAATTTCATAATACAATTGAGGACAAAAACACTTCTTCATCGAACAGAACTCATACCAGGGGTGGTTCCTATCTGTTTTTCCCGCTTTTGATGAAGTACCAAATTCTTATCCTACAAATTACAAAACAGCACAAGCTTCAAACTTTGACAACAAAAAATACAGAATGAAGGTATATGCTTGGTAACAAGATTCTGCCAACCTTAATTGCAGCGTCATTAACTTCACCATTACCATTATGACGCTGTGAGTGCCAACCTTGCATAGCACGTGCTGCTGCATCTCTCCTCGCTCTACCTGATCCAGAAGCCTACGGCAGGAGCAAGACAGTGGGTTAAGTTAGAAACCTTGATATTACTCGTAAGACGAAAACAGAATACAAACTACAGATGCATAATCCTCCGTCTTACCTGATTATCAATACTCATTGGTTCTGGTTCAGAAGCAAGGGGTATATGAACTTCACCCGCAGTAACTTTATGGCGCTCATATTCAAGAAGAGACTGAAGAATGAAAAGCAATATGACGTTAGGAGATGCTACTCGATCTAAAGGGAAAAAATATTATCTGTTCAGCATTTAAAATATTTTTCAGAACAGTGTCCAAAATGCCAGTCTATACAAAAGCAACACGAATGAAAACCAAAAGAAGAGAATGGAAAAGGAGGTGGATATATATAATCTCACCTTTTCGTAAAAACCCCTGAAAGTCCACGATACAGTTGTACACGTCCTGGGCAAACAATCGGGTAATTAGAAAGAATTCTTGAGAATATGCAAATAACATCCCAAACTTAAGACAAACACTAAAAAAAGCACAAGGTCAAAGGTAAATGACCAAATTCTTCTTACTTTGGGGGCCTGAAAGATTCTCCTACTTGCCGCCATAGTTTGCATCCAGTTACCTAATTCAGAATAAAGCATAAATTAGGCATATTACTGAATCGCCAAAAGCACAATGCTAGACCACTGAACCACACTCACAATATACATGTACGAAAATAAACAGGGACGAAAAGCAAACGACACAATTGCTAGATAGCAAATATGTTGTGATGTTTGCCACATACCTTGTCATAGCCGCCCAATCTAATTACAGATCTCCACAACCTTGTGCCAAAAACATTAACTGGATATCAGCTTCCACTAAAACTTATACAGGGTACAACACATTAAAGTAACTAAATAAAAATGGAATTCAAGCTTACTTAAGGCAATTTAGTGTCTCCCCGTAAAATTTTGGAGGTTTGAAGTCCATATTTCTCTCTCGGAAGAATTGATCTAGCTCTTTCCTAAAAGCAGTCTGATCCTCCTCTGTCCCAGATTCATAACCCTCCGACATATCATCCAAGAGGAACGAACGCTTTGCACTCATGTTTCCATGAAAAGAAGGTGGTGCCAGATCCATTTTATGGATCCCGTTATTCAAATCTCCACTTACCCCTACTTCAGACTTTATATTGGAAGATGCAACACAAGGAGGATTAGGTTCACATCTCACTAATGCACTTTCATCATCAGTGTCATTTCTCTCAGGTAGTCTAGAGTGATCTATCTTTCCAGCATGTATAACACCCTTGTCATTCACATCCTTGTTATCAGTAGAGTAGACACTAGCATCAGCAATAAATTTTGAATCAGGGGCGTCAAGTTTCATGTCTTCCACAGGTTCAGCCTCAAGTGTAGCCATTCCTTCATTGTAATCAGATGAAGTTTGGGCAGCAGGCAAGAGAGAAAAACCTCTGTCACTAAATCCTGAAACTCCAGCTGCCATCGCATTAGAGTCTGTCAAATTTTTGGTGGTACGCATGTGTGGCTCTTTTCCCACGTTCATTGAGATTTCTATGAGAGGCTCGGATGGCTTACCCTCTAGTTTCGATACCGTCTCAGAACTAGGCGCCTCAGGCTCTTTGTCAAGCTCGACTGGTTCATGTCCATGGTCGGGCAAATTCATATGATTAGCTTCGCCCTCGTTTATCCTGTCATTGGCCTCCTGGCCTTCCTCACCGACTTTGGCATCAGGATTGACTGCAAACTCATTATGGTCTCCTGAGGATATTGTCTCATGTTCTTCTGCAGTCTTTTCCTGCCCTATCACAGTATTAGCATCGTGATGTGGTAATCCTATTTCCTCCGGGAATTTGGTATCAGGATTGACTGGAGATCCGTTATGGTCTCCTGAGGATATCATGTCATGTTCTTCTGAAGCTTTGTCCTGTTCCATCACAGTATTAGCATTACGATGCAGTGATTCTTTTCCTTCAGAAAGTTCCGTATCAGGATTGTCCGGAAGTTTGTGATAACCTCCTGGGGATATCATGGCATGTTCTTCTGCAGCTTGTTCCTGCTCCACAGTATCAGGATGATGACGCGGTGATCCTTTGTCCTCGGAGAGTTGGGTAACAGGCACTGTAGCCATCTCTCCATGGGCTATTGCAGTATCTTTGTCAACCATGACAAAATCTCTGTCATTTTCCAAGATATCCGATCTTACTTCACTGGACCCTATGTTATGCTCCACAGTGTCTTCCACAGTACGCTCGATTAACCCTTCTTCAGGATCTAAAGCCACTGAAGGAGGAGTTAGATGTGTACTTGTTTCTAACTGGATATTCTTATCATCTTGGGTTTTCTGATCATCAATCTTTGGTGAATCATCACCGTTGGTCCGCTCTTCAAGGATAGGAGACACCTTGCTGGAAGCAAGAGAGCCTTCTTCCATGACCATGGGAAAAGGAGAATCTCTATGTTCCCTGACGGGAGCTTCCTCTCCTACAGTCTCTCCTAGATTCTTATTCTCGGTTTCCTTTACATTGTCCAGACTTTGCTCTCCCATTTCAATTTCCTTATCGGTGCTCTGTTCAACACTCTCACTCTCCATTTCTGTTATATTCTCCATTGTTGATTCCATTTCAACAGCATTCCTATACCAATTCAAGCATAACAAGAAATATATCAAAGACGAACCCCAGAAAACATATGAAATGACAATAGTATCACTGAAACTCATCGATGAGATAAACCCGGAAACACAAAAGTATGTGACAGGGATAGTACAAAAAAGTGGGAGGAAGTACAGCTTAAAGGTTGAGTGGCAGCCTTGAGGAGTTTAGAGAGTTAGGAGACCACTTCAACAAATCTGCAGAATGTGTTTGGTTCTTTCTATGGGTTTGGTTCTATGTTCTTAACTGTGACCAACGATTCAAGATCATTAAATGTAAAATCGTTTCTGAACCTAGCAGTATCTTTGTTTCATATAAACAAAAATATAGCATAGTCCAATACTTGATTGTCAACTAACTTTCACCGACCTCAAAAGACGACAACACAGAGGAAAATCAGAACAAATAATAGAGTGAAACACACATAACAAGGAAGGCAACAACAAAATTGTAAAAATAAGTGGGAGAAAGTAGAGCTTAAAGGTCTTTTGATAATTGGTTTTATGGGAGTTGGGAGATCGATTCAACAAATTTATAGGATATGTGTAGTTCTTTCATATTGGTTTATGTTCTTAATTGCAATCAACGATCCAAGATAAGAATTTTTTCTAAAGCTATCAGTATTTCAATACTTTGATTATTAACAAACTCCCACCAGAATTTATAACAAATGAAGGCAACAATAAAAAAGATTGCAGATTATCTCTTGTTATTTAAATTACACCCAGAATCCCTATTCTCCCAAATTAAAAACCCTGCCCCCAAATTCATGAACAGTAACAATAAGCCTAATTTCACAAAGGATGAGTAACAAACATCGAAATTAAGATACAAATCGCTCTAGTACGCAGTTAATTTCAGATTTATCCACCAAACGAATACGATTCATAAAACCTCTGAAAAAAGCAGCATAGTCGCAAATACCGGATTCGTTTGTAAATTAAAAAACCAAATTGGGAATAGAAAGACCGTTGAGAAACGAAACCGAACCTGGGAAGAGAAGAGAGAGGAGGAATTATCGCAGCAGCTTTGTGCAGTGAGGTGAAACACTCTTTCGTCCTCCTCAAAATTGTGTCGATCGAGTTTGCTAATCGAGGGTTTCAATTTGAACCGGGTTTTTCTAGAGTTGTGGGCTCTTGGGCTTGACCTAATCTCAGCCCGATCCACATCAATACTTTTTCACGCCATTTCAGAAATTGTCATTGTGATAATATTAACTAGGTGCCTGCCAATGTTTTTACTATAAATTATACATGTAAAATCAAATATAATTCTATAATACTATGCTAATAGATGGTGAATTGTTCCGCATTTATTCCGTATATTTTTTCACTATTCGTGATATTATCATTCTACAGTGCGTCAAATACTATTTTATGCTAACCGCATTTATTCTGCAATTTATTTTTTCACTATGCAAAACGCACCGCACTTAATTCCACTGTCACCATTCGGAGCCTATATAATAAATCTGGTACTCTTTTAATTTGTATGATGTGTTTGTATACAATAGTTCGCCAAAAGTTTGAAAAGAAAATGTGAATGTAACAAAAACAAAGCAAGGGACGAAAACAACAAAATGACAAAGTGAACCACTGTTCTAATCTAAGATTTATTTGTAGACAATATTTCTCGTTTTACCTTTAACTTTTATTTTTATCTTTGTCTGTAATAAAAATATTTATTCGTGTTCAAGACTTAGCCCTTGATAGTGAGACATAAAGTTGTCTGTGAAAGAAGACTGGCCTCGGTAGAAATAAATTAACATGGTCAAATGATTGTGCGTTATAAATATGATCGGCCCATGTCCAATATTGTATTGGTTGGGTGTCTCTGTGACCAGGGACTACTTCTTCAAAATAGATAGTTCTTAATCATTTTGATTACAAACATAACAGTACATAGCAGTAGGGGTTGGAACTTACACATTACAAAAAAACATAGCATAGTTCAAGAGAAAAAGCATGTTCAAACGTACAAAGAGAAGAAAATTTTTGGTGAATGGTACCTTTCTGAATGATTATTTGTGAAAGATGTTTTTATAGTTTTTGTGAATTAGTACCTTTTTTTGTTAAATAACTATTTTAACCTTAATTTCAGTTTTTGTTTGGTAACAACATAATTCAAATCTAATTCTAACAAAAAAAAAATCTAATTTAATACTACATTGTTGCGTCTTCATTGGTGGCAGCCTATGTTAAACACGATTATTGTATAGTGAACATAATTTGTGTAATGGAAAAATATAGCGAAGAAGATTAGTGAATACAAATTGTGTATGATGGATGCAAGAGGTCTACAATGGATGCAAATCATGTACGATGGATAATAAATATGGATGATGGACAATCACTGTATATGATGTATATTATGATGGATAACATTACCTTCCAAGTTCACTTGCAACTTCATCTACTTTCTCAACAAAGACTTCATCGTCCAAAATAGTTTTCACCTGGTACAAAATTATTGTACAGTGAATACAAATTGTATGTGATGGATGCAAGGCGTGGACAATGGATAATAAAGATGGATGATAGATAGTCACTGTGTATGAAGGATATTAATGATGGTTTTACAAACTAGCGTAAATCGATATTGTAAACCAAACCACTTTGGGCTAAAATTGCCATTTAGAAATTACTTAAACTGAGAATGGCCCTTTTCTCCTATATTGTTTTTAAAAAGTATCAATAGAAAATTAACCTTTCAAAAGATGTATCTTTCACCAATTTTTTCTAAAGAGAATCATGAAGAATTAGTAACCCAATCCTTTGACAATGAAGACTTGAAGATCTGAGATAGTAGAACTTGATCTTTCATGTGCGGGCACATAATCATTGTGTCATCACAACAGTCAAACTGAACCTCTGTTAGAATCTTTTTCAAGCAATAAGATTCACATTCATATCTTACAAAAACTGATCAAACCACCAGAGAATAAATTAGAGTCAACAATTGAAACTGACAGTCAAAAAAACATTCTAAATATGTTTAATCTCAAGAACACTAAAAGAGTATCAAAGAGCAGAGATTCTTCCAACCAATTAAGCTAGCTAGAGAAAGTTCTTAGCAAAATTGTGAATCTGGTTTTAGATGTTCCTTCTGATTATCAACATTTATAATCACCAATAGAATTCTCAAAAAACAACATGAAAGAGAAACAAAACTCTTGAAACTGTTAAAGAACCTGAAAAGTCAGACTCACCACATCTTTGATTCATGTAGGCCATTTCTCTTTACCAATGGTAGATTTCTTGAAAACGACTGATACACAAAGTTTTACCCTATGTATTTCTAACTACAAGTGCACAACAACTAATAAGCTATAGTACTTGAGGATCGAATCCACAAAGACCGAAATAAATATGCAAACTAATTTAATAAATTCTAAATAAAGGCAAGGCAATTGGTTTTATGTTATCTAACTATAGGCAGATACTAAGTGATTTTTNGCAATTGGTTTTATGTTATCTAACTATAGGCAGATACTAAGTGATTTTTAAGGTGGTTTTTATCAATTTAAACAAACGCTAGGCCTTGGGAACTTAAACTATACTCAATTCTGAACCGTGCTACGGACAGTGTCGATCGACACTGATGTGGTGTCGATCGACACCATGCGTACAAAAACTATGTATCATTTAACTCTAGAACATGAACAATCCTATTTAGTAAATCCAACTCTCGTTGAGACCTACTAACTTAATTTTAACCCTAGAACAACCAACTCTCGCTGAGAAATCCTATGGGATTCAAATTAGCATTATCAACCCTATTCAATTTGATCGCTAGCAAATCTACACCAAATCTCTTTGAGAGAAGATAACTAGCTCTCTTAA
>OVAP01003573.1:0-16351 GCA_900406295.1 Aurinia saxatilis
AGTATGTCGATGCCTAAGTAGGTCGATGTATTACAAGAGATTAGTCCCCCCTTCTTTTCTTATGCCTTTCTACACTTATTTATAGTGACGGGGAAACTAGGGTTCTGCCCAGACGTCTCTATCTGGCGGGTCGATCAATGTCGTCTCCTCTTTGGTGTAAAAAGGATGTTGACCCTATTCGTTCTGAGCATGGTCGAATCTTTCCATTCTGGGGAAAGGTCACTTTCGCGGGTCGTCGATGTTGACAGAAAGTATGGGCGTCGATTCAGGGTCCACGCCTCGTTCCGTGAGCTGTCATTGAGATGTCTTTGTCGTTGGCTCCGTAATTGAAATACTGTCGGTGATGACGAGGTTGATGTTCCTGGGCTTCGAATTTATCCCTTTGTCGTTTTGGGCTTGGGCCTCGACCGGGTCTCTTCCTAAGTTGGTGGGCCGTGCGCGGCCCGTATCCAACACTTACCCGAGCAAGACATGCCCGTGTTCCTCCATGACCAAGAGTTGCTTGCTTATGTCGTTCTAAATCCCCGGTCTTGATCTAAATAAGACTCCGACTAGTAATATAACATCCCGGTTTACGATATATAGTGGTTCATTTGGAAAGGTTTAAGAGAATTGATTTGGCTACCTATGTCACCAAAGTGCATTTATCTTTTCGGTCACTTGTCCAGAGAGAACTCCAGAGTTAAGCGTGCTTGAGCTGGAGCGATTTAAGGATGGGTGACCTATTGGAATTTGTGGTACCGTGTGAGTGAAGACAAAACTCGGGGAAAGATCTCGTGGTGATTGCATGGATAGTAAACAAGTATTACGAGCCTCCCGAAATCAACGCACCGACCGTCGGACAGGGGTGGGGCCCATGGATCGAGAGTGGGCATGGGGACCTCACCGGTAGGGTCGGTCGGGGCGTTACAATTGGTATCAGAGCCGTACCCTGACAGGTGTGTAGTCGAGTGAGCTCACACCGTCGGGGGTGACGGTCCTGGACTTCTAGTGTGCAACGAGGACGTTGCACTCTGTGAGTGGGGCTGATTGTAACATCCTGGTTTACGGTATATGTGGAAAGGTTTAAGAGAATTGATTTGGCTACCTATGTCACCAAAGTGCACTTATCTTTTCGGTCACTGAGTGAGGACAAAACACGGGGAAAGATCTTGTGGTGATTGCATGGATAGTAAACAAGTCTTCTGAGCGAGCATCCCGAAATTAACGCACCGACCGTCGCACAGGGGTGGGGCCCATGGGCCGAGAGAGGGCTTGGGGACCTCACCGGTAGGGGCGGTCGAGGCGTTACAATTGGTATCAGAGCCGAACTCAGACGAGTGTGGAGTCATGTGGGCTCATACCGTCGGGGGTGACGGTCCTGGTGTGCAACGAGGACGTTGCACTATGTGAGTGGGGGTGATTATAACATTCTGATTTACGGTATATAGTGGTTCATGTGGAAATGTTTAAGAGAATTGATTTGGCTATCTATGTCACCAAAAAGCACTTATCTTTTTCGGTCACTTGTCCAGAGAGAACTCCAGAGTTAAGCGTGCTTGAGCTAGAGCGATTTAAGGATGGGTGACCTACTGGGAAGTAATTCGCGGTACCGTGTGAGTGAGGACAAAACTCGGGGAAAGATCTCGTGGTGATTACAAGGATAGTAAACGAATATTACGAACCTCTCGAAATTAACGCATCGACCATTGGAAAGAGGTGGGCCCATGGGCTGAGAGAGAACATGGGGACTTCACCGGTAGAGGCGGTCGGGACGTTACAAGTAACTTCTCAGTTGACAGAGGAGAATCGGCATGAATACACATCCAAGATTTGCAATTCACTGTTATTTGAATAAAGCGTATGTTGAGTTTTACTTCTTGTGTTATGACCTTGATCTTGTTTGTATTTCTCAATTATATAATAGAATTTGTCTTGCTAAGGAACACTAGGTAGCTCATGGAGAATGATGATTACATCTCTGTTAGCTTTTCCTACAAGTAAAAATATGTTACAAAAACCCCAAACTTGATACTAACATTACATTTCTTTCACAGGAAGATCGAACACCAAGCAATTACCCCAAGAACAAGGGCTACATTCTACAGTTAGTACCTCCCTACATCATCTTTATTCCAGCACTTTCTGTGACCCCTCTGTTTAATATTTGATTTCAGAGCACACTGAGAGGAAATCACTCTGCGCAAGCTTGTTAAGACTTAAGAGATCAAAATGACCATATTCCGTAGAGTTCTTAGTTAAGAGCACATGTCATTGCAAAGGAAGGAATCTACCAATTATCTTCTGATTCTTGCTACTACCCACTTAGAAACCCATCCTACTTTTTCCCAAATCTCAAGCAACGATTGTGCTTAGTCTCGGTAATACTAGGCTCATTGGTTAGTTGTTTAGGTGTTGGATTGGTTAAAGAGAGCTTCTCCATTGCATTTACGAACTTGCGCAAGTGTTTGATGTACTCAGGATAAGTCTCAAGGTTGCAATGCCCTCCTCCCTTCACCCATAACGGATCATACTTCTCCTTCGCCAGCTCCCACAATCGCTTCCCGTGAGACAAATCCACAATCTCATCATTAGTACCCTGCAAGTCAAACACAAATCAATCAGAACACCATCAACATAATCAAGAAAATATTGATTCTACAACTGATAAAAGCTTACATACATGTATGACAAGAACTTGAGACTTGACATGCCGAATCTTGTCTATGTTCTGCAGTAACAAAGACATACAACAGATGAGACAGGACCAGGTATAGACCCACACAAAAAGACATCTCCTTTTGTGTGTTTACTTACTTTGAAAATATCGAACCAGAGTGTCACTTTGACAGGATACAAGACTCTAATGCCAGAGAGAATGGCACTGTGAAGAACGACTCCCCTCAGCCTCTTCAACCGAGAAGCCATGTGCAATGTTGGGCCACTCCCAACAGATTGTCCGTACAGAATCAGCTCCTCTTGTTTAATCCCATAATCGCTTCTCAAACAATTGTACACCGCCTCAATGTCATAATATGTGTTGAACTCAGACGGCTATACAAGTAACAAGTATACAACCAAAATCTATGTCAGAAACCAAACAAACATAAAGGTTTGAAATTTGAATGATAACTCTGTATTACCTTTCCTGTTGAAGCTCCATAGCCTGAATAATCATAACTGTTTCAACAACATCAAAACAAATTCAAATGTTAAGAAATCTAACCAAGAAAAAAAAACCCCATTAAAGGTTTTGAATATAAAGATATAAAACCTCATGATGTTGACACGGAGATGAGCACGGAGCTCGATGAAGAGCTCAACCATTTGACCAAGATCAGCTGCATTGCCATGGGAATAGAGAATCGTGAATCTAGCAAAAGGGTGTCTCCAGAACGTGGCGACGACTTTATTACCGGACTTTGTGGTGAGCTGGTGGACTTCCATATTCTTGTCCGGAGAGACTCCTGTAAAGACCAGCTTCCCTGTCTCTTCATCTTTGGTTACACCGTATGTTGCCGGGTCCGGAGGGAAAAAAGCGAACTTAGCCGCCACATTTGATGTCACATTACCCATTTTCTAAGGAAACAAAAGAAAAAGAAATTACACAAACCCCAAAATTTTCCTTTCTTCTTCTCTCTCTGTAATTCTAAGAAAAGAGTTAAGAAAAAAGATTGTTTTTTTTGTTGTTTTTGTTATTTGGTGGGTTTGTTTTTGGGTTGAGAGGTAAGTAATTGGAGGGAAGGGAGATGGAGAGAAGGTGGTGGTGGAGATGGGATCCGAAGTTGGCGGGTGAAAGAAGAAGAAGATGATGATGAGCTGTTTCATGAGAGTCCTTTTAACTTCTTTCTATGCCTCTTCTTCTTTCATTTTATTATTCAAGAGGTTTTTTTATAGACTAATGATTAAACTATGCATTAGGATTTAACAAACTAGGCTATGATGAGATAAGCAGAATAAAAATAGTAATGACTGATGAGTCATGACAATTACACAGGTTTTGAACCTTGTGCATAGATTTGATAATTCTGATGGCGTAAGACAAATTTGCTTTTTGTTTGTTTTTGGTCAAAAAAGAAATTCTGTTTTAACTAAATTGTTGCGTCAGCTTTTGTTTTTTTGGTCGCAGACAATAATCTCTTTTTGGCTTTGCATTACAGAGGAGGTTAGAGGTATCTCAAAAGTACCTTAAGGACTATCCAATCAAACCAAAGTTAGTGAATGGTTTTCATTTCCCACATTTAAGTTACTCTTTCTCATTGAAATTCTAATCAAATAAGTTATAAACAAATTTGAGGTTTTTTTTTCTATAATTAATGGTGATTCGAATTTTTAACATCTAATTAAAAAAAAATTGGTGATTGTAGTTGCCAACTAATCTATTTACCAAAAATATTTTAGTGCATCTAAAACATGACACTATTGCAACTCGTCAAATGAGATACATTATATAGTTCTATGTTCGAGAAGAATCAATCTTTGAATTAAATCCATATACCGTTTCTTCTTTGAATATGAGAACTATCAGTCACCACCACTTGAATATATATGAATTTGTTTGAATAAAATTTGAGTTATGTTTATTTTCTAAAAAACTTGTTTTAATATAAACTGTCCATCTCTAATTATATCAACAACTCTAGTTATACAAATTTGAATCATGTATATTGCTGGTATCTACTTACCTGGATAAAATTTATTTTACACATGATATATTTAATTCCGGTTGCGTCTTGGGAGTAGAGTTAAACATAAGAATGAAGGGCCAGGATTTGGTCAAAGGCTGCAATGAAAGCGTTTAATAGAATTGCTGTCAGAAATTCAGACATTCCTCCAAGTATCTCTATTTTTCTCTTGCCCCCTTCTTTTTCACGTAATTTAATCGTTAATACTACTACTACTGTTTCCTTTTCCTTTGGTCACGTTTTCACTTTACTATTTATTGTCCCAATTGTTTTGTTTTTTGAACAAAGTGCAATAGTATAAAAGAAAGGAGACATTTTCCACTTTGGACATGTATGCTTTTAACTTCTGACACTATTCTGTGTGCTTTGGACTTTGTCAGCTTCAGATTTTGACCAACACTATTGGCAAATGGTCTAAACTTATAATCATACCATTAGTTTATAGTTTTTTCCACACAAAATGATAATTATTTGAGGTTTTAATTGGGCAATGCCCCGTTAATTCCGCCATAGTAAATAGGACAATTAAAGGTATCCCAGTAAATATATATTAATTGGTTGCAGATAACCTTTTCTGTAAAGGAATCTAATTGATCCGCTTGAGAGGTCTCAATGCTAGTATTAGTATAGCACCATTTAATCATTATTTTTGCATCTCATGGGTTGATTGATCATTAGCATATACTAATATACATTTTGTTTGGTCCGTAATGGTGTAAATCTGTTGTTTGGTTGGTAACTATATTTTGATGAGATCTCTAATATACATATTGCATCAATAATATGGTTTATGGTTTACTGTTTTTTTGTTGGAATAAAAGAATGGGAAATTGCATTGTATACTATTTTTTTTATAAGTAATTAGTTTCTACAAAAAAATTGTTTTTATATTAAAATAAAAAAACAAAATTATTCATATATCCTTATATAAAAGTACTATTGTACTTTTTTTTTTCTTAAATGTTTTTTACTTTATAGAAAAAACAATTTGTTGATTATCTTTTTTCTCACAAATTATAATTATGTAATTCTCTTTTTCTTTATTGTTCTCNNTTTTGTAATTAATAAGCTTGAAAATAGGGATAAAATTGGAAATTTGGTAATAAATCTGCATTAAAAAGGCAAAACGACACTTAAAATGAAACAAAAATTTAACTCTAAAACGACACTTATTATGAAACGGAGGGAGTACTATTCTAAATAAAAATAAATATCTTATAAGATATTGTAATTATAAAGTCACAAATGAGTTTTTATAAGATTAAAATTGTAGTATTAATTACAGTGAAATTTATATTAAATTACATAGTGAAATAAATATATTGAAGTAATCATAATAAATTATACAATGATTATATATTGAACTATATATTAAACTATAAAGTGTACTATATATATTGTGAACTATATAGTGAACTATATATATCATAGTTCAGTATATAGTTCTCTATAGTTCACTATATAGTTCACCATATATACAATTGACTATATAGTTGATTATATATCACTATAGTTGACTATATAGTGATATATATAATTTATCCATATCTGTTTTTCTGGTAAGATAAAAGTTGGAGAGATAAATTTTGAGTTTATCCATATATGTTTTTTTTTTTGTAAAAGTTGGAGAGAAAATTTTGAATTTATTATACAAAAAGTGTAAAAAAGAGAAAAAAAGAGATAATATGNGTAAAAGTTGGAGAGAAAAATTTGAATTTATTATACAAAAAGTGTAAAAAAGAGAAAAAAAGAGATAATATGGCAAGGGTATAATTATCTGCTTTTTAAAATCTTTTTATATAAAAACTAAATATTTTGTGTCATCTAATTTTAACACAAAAACCATTATACACCTAATTTTCTCTAAAAAAAATTATATAACATCACATTTGTTTTCCAGTTTATAATTTCCAATGATTAAGAAGAAGAGTATCGTCAATATGTTACTATTGGGTTCGAATCCAACTTATAAAATAATTATTGATGAAAAAATAAATATCCAATGATTAACCATTTTTAAACATGCGATAAGGTTTTTGTTAAGTAAAAAATTATACATTTGCAAGGCTTTAAAAACATTGTGCTTGGTCCAAAAGAGAGAAAAGTGCCTTGCGTCAACAAAGGCATGAAAGTTTTTGTGAGGAAGTTTGAGCTCTTAATTCTTAAATCATTACATCAACAATCAAAGAGAGCCAAAGGCAAGTAAAAAAAAGTGACAAGACTTGTAACTCCTTCTCTACTATTTGTTTTACATCTGAAAATTTTGAATATTCATGTACTAGCACGAAAATGAACACAAGATCAACATATGTGACATATCCTTTTAAAGATTACCATTTCACAAGTAAACATACACCCAAAAGCCCAAAGGGCTTCTTTTGTAGTTTGTTTATTAATTGTGTACATGACAAAGTACCTGTTGTGAGAGCCAACAGATTATATAATCTCACAATTCTCTCAACAATAAATTCAACAAAAATCAAGATGGACAAAAAATAGCCTATGTTTCTGTTATATGACTATATGAAAGTAAATGACCCTGAAGAGTGGGTTGTGTAATAGAAACATAAAATTCAGGTGGAGGGTTTCAATGGTGGTTTTACTACTTAATGCCGTTTCATCTCCTGGAAAATGTTGGAAACTCTTGGAGACAATCTTGGAAGGAACTTAAACAGCTGCATAAAGATAAAGAAGTTTCAATTTTCAGAAGGGATAATGAGCAAAGAAGAAAAAACGAATGCAAGACACAAAGTCAAAAGAGGATATAAAAGGGGAAAAGAAGGTACCCAGAGCTTAACACAAGCGTCGATAATAACGGGAACCAAGCAGATGAATATGGTGATAGTCGATTGCTCAACTTCAAGACCATAATGTTCCATTATTATCTCTAACAATGTCTCCCATCCAGATTCAGAATGGTACCTGTAAATAAGCATTACAGTTATATACCTTGTTTGTACAACGGGCTATCGCTAGAATCCATTTATTGCATATATCAGGTTATTGGACTATAACAACTTTGATACTAATGTAAGGTTATTGGACTATAACTTCTTTGATAGCAATGTTTGTTACGATCTTCATTTCTCCTTTTTCCTCTCAGTGAAAGCAAAGATTAGGACATTTACCCCAAGAAAATATCGGTGATAAGGATGATGAGAAATGCTTTTCCCGTGTCTGAAACGTTGTTTAAGATTTTATATCCTGTAAATTTCAACAACGCTACCTGAAAAAGATTCACAGAGTAATAAAAAATGGGTTTAAAAGCTACTAGCTCGGAAAGAAATTTATGATATGGATTTAGGATGGTTAATTTCCCGGTTGGAAACAGAAACTTACTTTACCCTGATTGGCGTACAAAAGAACAAACAAGGAGATCCCAAACACCATATCAGACCATATGTTGGCAAATGCTTTCCGATTCTCTAATCTCCACTCCTCTCGCAGCTCCAAGCTGTTGCAAGAAACCAATGGTAGAAAGCAAAAAAAAAGCAAACAATGAGGCTAGCATGAAAATAAACTATCTATTATACAGATCAAGTCAAAAGAAACTGGAATAGTGTAGTTGAGTCTTACGCTTTACCCCGCAACTCCCACCATAACTCATCGTCAGTAAGAGGCGGAGCTTTGCCAATCTCGACTTCAAGACGGTACCTAGCTTTCTCTCTATTCAGATCCTTTACCATTTCTAGCTTCTGATTTCGTCTCACATCAAGCGTCTGTGCAGCAAGTGGTACAGTCTTCACATATCTGTAAATGAAGGCACAGACTATATAATTAAATCTCAGGGCTAACACAATGTAAATACAGACAAAATTTGGGGAAATTAACAATAAAAATGAAGAAATCACCTGTCTAAAAAGGGCATAAGTACATAATCATGAGCCAAAAAGTCCAAGGCCCATGGTATAAGAATCAGTACCGCCAAAAATTTTGCCTATAAAGAGTTACATTGCCATTGAACACTGATCAGTCTTCTGGAAAAACATTACAATCAACAATACATGTACCAAAAATCATATGAATTCAATAACAATGAATCAAAATAGCAATGCAGCATAGTGCAACTATATTATAACTCACCGATTTTGAAGATGCATAACGAAAAACACGGTCTTCATAAAGAATATCTTCGTGTTCTACACCTAAAACCATATCCCTCACTGTCTTAACCAACCCTCTCTCTGGAATCATAAATTCGTCAAGCTCTGATTTTCCATCACTTCCCTCACTACCAGCAGAATCTCTACTCCAAGACTCAACTAAACTATCATCAGAATCCACAATCCAATCCTCCCATTTCTTTCTCACATCAACATCATCACTACCCCCAATCTCCTCCTGACCTTCCCGTAACTCCACAATCGCCTCTGCTCGTCTCTTCCAAGTCTCGAATTTCTCATCATCAGACATCTCATCATCGTTTGCAAGCTCAGATGTCTCATCAATAATGTCGTCGTCTCTCAAACCAAGCCAATTCCCATCATCATCAAAGAAAAACCTCTGCCACCAACTTCTTCTCCTCTTATTACTACCACCTGTATGACTACTGTTCTTATTCTCCGCACTAGGAACAATTCTCCAAAGCTCTTTTCTTCTCTTACCCCGCAACGAAATCGAATAACAAGGCTTATAATTGAACAAGGATGCTGATGATGATGAAAAATCAAGAACTGGGTTTTGGCTAGTGAATGATAAGCAGTGGCATAAGACCATTGACGAGCTCATCAAGGACATGAATCAAACCCAACATTGTTTGTACTGTAATATCAAGGCAGCAGCAACAACAACAACAACAAAACAGATTCTTCAAGACAAACAAGCATGTTTCTTTGTAAATTCAACAACTTTACAAGACCCTAAAGAAGAAGAAGAATGTTATGAGCAGCTAAGAGAAGAGTATTAGGGTTTTGTACAGAAAGTTACCGAGCTAGAGAAGAAGTGGATGATGATGGACCAAATCGACAGATAAAGCCACTCTCTTTATTTTGGTATCTTCTTCCAATTAAGCTTGTAAATATCTGTTATCCATAAGAGAGCTTTTTTTGGTGACAAATATTTAATTAAAAAAATAATAATTTCTTTGTCCGAAATTGTTGTTTTCCAGACATTTTCAAAAGTCATTTGTAAGAAATATATCTCAACAATGGAGTCGTTGCATAGTGTACAAACTCTACTTTTCGGGATACATCATCACCATCGTACTAAAGCCAATAGAAACAGAGTATTCAGATCGGTCAAGATCTTAAACTCAAGAAAGTAAAGTTTTGTTCTTTTGTTTTACTTGTCTTGTCTCAGGCATTTTAACGAACACCTTGTGTGCAATCACCATTAATTTATCAAACCTTTTTGCAGGTGTCAATGTTTTGATCTTTATGATCAATTGGTTCCTTACAAGGAAGCTTGGTCATGGCAGAAAAGCATTGTGGAGGAGAAAAAGGCATTGATTGATAGAAACCAAGACTGTCCAGATACAGTCATTTTGTTACAACACTGTCCTGTTTACACAATGGGAACTGCAAGTTCAGAGGATTATCTCAATTTCGATATAAAGAATGCTCCTTTCGATGTGTATCGAACGGAACGTGGTGGTGAAGTTACTTACCATGGTCCTGGTCAGGTATATAATGTCAGCAATACATTGGAAGTTTGTTTCTTTGTTTTCTTATGAGTTCTTGAAGGTAAAGGACTGTTAGTGAATGTGATTGTTTGATGATGTAGCTAGTTATGTATCCTATAATCAATCTTCGGAATCACGAGATGGATCTTCATTGGTATCTCAGGATGCTTGAAGAGATTGTTATCCGTGTGCTTTCCATGTGTTTCTCTATCAAAGCTTCTCGTCTTGATGGTTTAACTGGAGTTTGGGTTGGTATGTCTTTAAGTTTGTTTCTTGATTTGTGTTTGGTGATTTTTGAAGATTGATCTCTTTTCGTTTGCAAATGGCATGTAGGCAACCAAAAAGTGGCGGCGATAGGTATTCGTGTGTCGAAGTGGATAACATATCATGGTCTAGCTCTTAATGTCACCACAGATCTAACGCCATTTAACTGGATTGTTCCATGTGGGATTAGTGACCGACAAGTTGGAAGCATAAAGGGCTTGCTTAAAGATGGAGAACATAGAAAGTTCGATGATTCGGGGTTGATAGATATAGCTCACGAGTCGTTACTAAAGGAATTCTCTGAAGTTTTCCAGCTGCAGATAAAAAAGCAGACAGTTTCAGGACCTAATATTTTGAAAGCTGAGTCTTTCAAACGATTGGAGTGGTAAGAGGAAGGTGTTATTGGTAGAACAAAGGCAACCTCTATCAATGTTGGAGTTGCGATATCATTCTTGTAAAGCGTTGAACATCAGTATTCTATCTACATAGAAGGTTTTATACTTTGATTGGCTCTTTGTGACATTGTCTGCTTCTGTAGATGTTTGTGTGAGATTGATCTCTCTACTTCTCTTTTCCACTGTAAAGATTTCAGAGACGACTATTAAGAAGAGTGTGAATGGAGGATACATGAAACCCAGGGCAAGGAAGCTGCTCAGGAGAAGTATTTTATAAATGCCCAATAGCAGACAGCAGGAGTTTACAAAAGATATATACTCCAAAAGGCCTAGTTGCCAATACCAACTTTACGAAAGGTATACTAAAAAGCCTGCTACAGTACCCAGAAGACAGGGACTTTAGAAGGGTTTAAGATATTGATAGTTTCCAAACACATTCTTCCTGCTTAGGGGGACTTTGGTACTGAAGAATCATAGTAGCTGTGAACCCAAATGGTTACTCGCATAAATTCTGTCCTTCGAGCCGTTTAAGAAGAGACATAAAGAGCTATTTCTGTCCAAAGTTTTCTTTAAGCATTCTAGTGGAGGCCAGCCTATCCATTAAGAAAGGTAGTAATTATAGTAGTCCAGTATTGATAAATTAAAATCTCGATCATGTTAAATTAAGTGAATTTGATTATGTGTACCTGTCCTGCAGTTTAAACTGTTTGCTGATGGAGATCCATGTACTACGTATGACCATCACCAACGGTCCATTAGATGATAGTGGAAGATTTTTCAACTGAAAGTACAATATTATTCTTTTGTGCCTTGTGCAATTGAGTACATAATTACACAAAAAGATTATATGATCCTAGTTAAAGTTTGTGATCTCAGAAGATCTATAGGCCATCTTACCGTTTTAGGTCTTTCCCATTTCTACATATTGAATTGTTCTTTCCATTTCCATGTTGTCAGGCTGGTTCCTCGAGTCACCGGAATAGAACAGGTAGCTTAGGTTCCCGGAAAAGCTTTCACTTGAGGCATATGAGAAAGACTTGGACAAAATGTTTCCATCAAGGGATGTCGATCCAAATTTCCCACCAATCTTCTGGCAACACATGGGAAAAACTGAAACTTAAGCTACCTTTGGATTGATCGGATGGTATCCCCAGAAACTGCGGTGGTTCTTACGCGTGTCTCAACTTGGAAAAAAACGGACATCTGACTTGTAATAAACCGTATAGGTTCTTCCTCTCCTTTTCACTTTCTTTGTGAGGTGTCTCTCCTTTAAGAAAGGTAATCTTGACAGATTAATTGGCTTTTACCTAATCAGTGAATCCTCGCAGATAGACTTCTCAAGGACTCTACAATGCTGGCATAACCGCAGTTTCTTTACTGCCACGTGCTATCGATAAACATCTCGTGCCTCTCCATTTCATCTCCACCTGCTCCGTAGTTCACCACAAATGTTCTATCTTCCTTTGTTACCCTTTAGTTTCCAGATTTCAGTCCCCATACTTGTTCATAAAACTGATAAACACTAATCCGGACGATCTGCTTCTGTTGTGAATATGAGGCCGCGCTCTACTCGTAAAACTCCTTTTCTTAGCTCTCCACCCGAAGAAGGTCATGAAGATACAAATATTCAATGCTATAGGGGTATCAGAAAGAGGGCGTGGGGCAAGTGGGTGACTGAAATCAGAGTTCCAAAGACTGGAAAACGAATATGGCTAGGTTCATATGATGCTCCAGAGAAAGCAGCTCGAGCCTATGATGCTGCTTTGTTTTGCATTAGGGGCGAGAATGGAGTTTTTAATTTTCCCGCTGATAAAAAGCCACAGCTTCCGGAAGGTTCTGTCCGGCCTCTGTCCAAGAAGGACATACAGACAATAGCAACAAACTATGCTTCATCAGTTGTGCCTGTACCTTCCCATGCCACCACACTCCCGGTAACAGCTCAGGTTTCCTCTCATGTTCCTGCTTCCCCTGATCTCTCTGTTTCTACTGAGATTCTAGACATGGCCAATGAACATTATCTCTCAGCAAACACAACTGAAGAATCAATATTCTCAGTAGAAGACTTACAGCTGGACAATTTCCTCATGATGGACATTGACTGGATAAACAATCTAGTCTGATCATGCATAGCCCCATTGCAGTTACTTTTAGCGTTAAGATAGTTAACTACCAACCTGTGTCTCTTTAGCTGTTTCTTATAAGGGTATACTTGCATGCTTGTCTCGGACTTGTCTCATGTAGTTTGCAGTCTGTTATTTCTGTTTTGCATGTGTACTCTCTTCTTTCTCTGCTAGACTTCATGAGATGTTGAATATATAATGAAATGATTATGAGTTGGTGTCCAACCCAAATCTTCCGTTGCATGTTTGAGGAATTTGTTTTCCATATCTTTCACACATGATCTGCCTCTCCTTCTCTATACTTCTCCAATATCCAACCTCTGCACAAACCGTACAATTACCAGGCTATGACACAAAATCAACAGTGCACATGATGCAACACTATGCCAGCATACACTTGTTCTACCCAATATGATCTCAAATTTATCTTCAACCTCACCAAGGCTGAAAATGGCATTCTATGATATCTACTAATTTATGCACCTTTTACTAGCACAATTACACGAGGCCAGCCTATAAAACCTCAAAACAAAACTTCTGACTTCTAGTGGAAGTTATACCTATTTATTATTACGCAATAAAAATGCCGGGTAAACCCCCAAAGTTTGTCAAAGAATTTTTTTGTAAATCAGTTACTTTGCTAAACTTCAACCAAGCCTCGTTATGCGGTTTAGTATCCAGCTTCACATTGCTTTAGGTAATCTTTCGGAGTTACTCAAATCTCATCATCACCAATGTTGATTATGATCATGATTATCAGCAGGATTGATATCCAATGGTAGTTTGTAGCCCCCTATGAGAAGAGATCAGCAGCACCGATGAGCTCAAGGTTCTGACAAAACCAAAGAAATACATTGTATTACCATGAGGCTTCAGAAATTGCAGGTCTTGTTTATGGTCACATCCATATTAGTTCCACTCCTTTTTTATCATATCTCCTCCTCTGTCGAGTGAAGATATGTGTCGTTTGACAGGGCGCCTTAGAAAAGGCTCAGATCAGTTCTAGAAGGGAGACACAGCATAGAAATGCACGTCATAAACTTGTGCAACGATCATATTGGCAGCCTTCGCAAGTAGGTTCATGTGGCCAAATGATGACAAAACCATCAAAGAGGATCATTGGCCTTGTGACATTACACACTTGTAAACCAATTTTAGCACAGATGTATGAACTAAATCCCATGGAACATTCTTCAAGAGAGTGCATAACTGCAGCTGCTTTCGAATTGCAGAAAGAGAACAGTGCTTAGTTAGAATCTTCATATCAGACGCTTGAGATTTTCTTTAGAAATCAATTTTACTGAATCCATAGCATTTTTTCAGTCCCCGTCTTCGCATAACCCTCCTCACATCTTCTACACCATTGCAGTTACCAGATTCTGTGTAAATCTTGCTCAGCAATACATAATTGGCTGGATTGTCAGGTTCAGATTTCATTAGCTCGGTTGCAATAATTTTTCCAGCAACATCAAGCCTCTCATGAATCTGGCAAGCGGATAGCAAAGAATTCCATATTCTCGCACTTGGATTCATGGGCATATTTCTTACGGCCTCAAAGGCCTCATCGATCATCCCAGACCTGCCAAGAAGATTGATATAGCACGCATAGTGCTCCAATGTGAGTGGCATCTGGTAAGTTTTAGCAGCTTGCGTGAATATGGTTTGAGCTTCTTCTACCAAGCCAGCATGGTTGCAAGCCGATAAAACTGCAAGAAATGTCATTGCATCTACTTTCTGTCCACGTTTTTTCATCTCTTGAAAGATTTCGAGAGCTTCTACGCCATGCCCATGAAGACCATATGCATTAATTATCGAACTCCATGACACATGATCTTTTTCATCAAGTTCAGAAAATACTTTACACGCCGCAAGAAGACTGCCACACTTTGCATACATATCTATGAAGGCGTTACCCAATACGATATCCGACATGAAGCCACATTTCAGGATGTGAGAATGCATAGTAGATGCAAAAATCGACGATGCTAAGTGGGTGCAAGCTGAGACAACAGCCAACAGAGTAACCGAGTTAGGTTCAGTTCCTTCTTTTCTCATTTGACTTAACATATTCACAGCTTCGGAGTAGTCTCCAGTCTCGGCATAGCCACTAATCAATGAGCTCCACATTACAACATCTCTCACTTTTGATTCTTCAAATAGTAACCTAGAGAGACTTACATTACCACATCTGCAGTACATGGTCATAAGAGCAGCTGTTAACCGTTCGTCTGAATGGAACCCGTGACGGAAAGAAAATCCATGAATCTCTTTCACCAGCCATAAGCCAGAGGCCAGTTCTACACATGCAGGTAGAATAGACATCAGTGTGACACGATTAGGCCTCAAATTTTCTCTCAGCATTTCTAGAAACAAACCAATACCCATTTCATAATTATGATTAGCAACACAACCCGAGATCATGGCGGTGTACGAGACCTCATTCTTCACCTCCATTTGATCAAACACATGGAAAGCCGATGCAGCTTTATCAAACTTCAAGTACATATAGACCAATGCGGTCGATAAAACAACTGATATCTGCATTCTCTCATCAACAATAGAAAGTGCATGAAGCATTCTTGCTACCTTACAGCTGCTTCCCACGCGAGTGCAGAGAGCCAATAAAGATGCAATCAGCTCTGACTTCGGAACAAAACCATCAAAATACATCTCCTTTAGCAAGTTCAAAGCTTCAGACACAAACCCATCCCGGCAATAACAATTTACGATGGAGAAATAGCTAACTGTATCTCTATGAAGCATTTCGTCGAACACTTTACGGGCGGAATATGTAGTAGAGAATTTCGCATACACAGAGATGAGAGAATTGGAAATAACGGTATCACGATCAGAGCCTGACTTGAGACAGACGCAATGAAGCTGTCCGCCGAGTAAGAAAGGCTCTGGTTGAAGAGAGCAAGCTTTGATGACAGAAGGAAGAATCGCTGTGAAGCCATTAGTGCCTAAAGGATGGATCTTTTGCTTGTACAGTCTCAACGCTTCATCGTGGAGTTGTTCTGACACCAATTCCTTTAGCTTATTGCCGAGTTCCAAGTTTAAGCGGGAAGAGAAAGATCTCGCCATTGTAAGATAAACAAATCCCAAAAGAAGATACATAAATGAATCAAAATCTTTTGTACCCAAGTTTTTGCTGAAATTCTCATATACCCTTTTGCAAAATTATTTTTTTTTTTNAAGTTTTTGCTGAAATTCTCATATACCCTTTTGCAAAATTATTTTTTTTTTTGTTTTATTTTTGAAATAAAATTTGGGTGAAATACAGAAAAA
>OVAP01003574.1:0-10036 GCA_900406295.1 Aurinia saxatilis
AAATTCCGAGAACTAACTCTTGCTTGAGGAATAGAACAAGCGAAGAGACACGGAACAAAAAGAAGCTTGAAGATCGAATAACAAGCTTAAGATTGAGCCAAGAAATTTGTGTTTATTGCTCTGATACCATGTAGAAAACTAGGATTGTATAAAGAGTTTTCTTATTATTCACAATAGCGTATCAAGAGTATATATACAAGATACAATCTTAACCTAAACTTGTACATAAAGCTAAGCTAAGAGAAAGGGCTTAGCCNTTTTTCACTTCAATGTTTTGCATAACCTTGGGATATCAATCATTTCTTTACAAAACATCACAGATTGTGTGTCCCCACATCTTTTGTTTCATGGTTTTGCAAATCATAGTGATATCTTACTCTTATCTTTACACTCTGAGAATTTATATTTGATTTGAGAGTTCTGCAGAACAAGAAATGAGATATCTCATGGGATTCGGAATGAGAAATTATGCTATATATATATATATATATATATATATATATATTCATGTGTACTGACACACCAATCATAGCCTTTTAGATTTTTCTTTTGTGGTTTTCCGAAACAGTTTTGACCGGCAAATATTCCTTCCGTTTCTGAAAAGTGAATTTTAATTTTTTATATTTTTTTATGATTAAACAGAGTAAGAAACTGCATATTTTTAAATTATTGATTGAGAAATTGAATTTATTAAAATATTATTTTTTGATTTTTAATAAATTATTTATTTAAAAAATCGAAACATTTATGATACATTATTAAGAATTCTTTTAATATTTAAAATACAAAAAAATCTATTGTTTTGAAACGGAAGGAGTATTGATTAGTTGCAACTAAGTCCTCGGATGATATAAGCCAAACGACACCAATTAATAAATTTATTTCAGTACAAAAAAAATAAAATAATGTAAATACAATACAAGAATCAAACAACAGAAACCTCAGAGGAGGATCAGAAACAATGAAAAATAGCAATCTCCCAAATAAAATTTACATAGAAAACAGAAAGAATGAAGAAGACAAAGAAATACTTAGAAGGAAGCTAGGGAGGGTTCCCTACTAGAAGACACAATCCAAAACGCAGCAGCAGCACATCGCAGCCAAACTGCAAAGACAAAGCAGAAGATTTTGTCAGTAGTATGCCTAAGAAAAGAAACTTATACTTATTTTGATATATGATACATAGTTACATACCATCCACGTAAAAATCCACCACTGCCTTTGTTCTGCTCCTGCGTCTGATGAGGGTAATCCGCAGTTTCAGGATAGTCCTTACTCATCACCGGGTAACCCATTGGTGGCGGCGCAGCCACGTAAGGTGTCTCTGTAAATGTCTGCTTCATTTCTGCATATTGATCGGTCCATTTTTATTACAAGAGAAACTAAACTCAAGATAATCAAGAATTGTTTGTGTACTAACCTTGTTGCGGATGATACTGCTGAGCCATTTAGATATGTAAGTATGATGAGTTTTCAGAGCTGAAGATTGAATGATTTTTGGAATTCTAGTGTTTTGAAAAGCTAGCTTCAAAGTCTCTATATTTATACATTTGTTATGTTATATTTGCGTCTCGTTTAAGGCATTAATTGATCTCTTCGTGGAACTTTCCGGGTTCCCACCGACCAACGACGACACATGATGGCTGGTTAATTCTTTGGTCGTCGTCATCCGAAGTTTCCATGTCAAACAAACGCGTTTACGAATCACGAACGTTTTCTCGCCGGCATAGACATTTATTGTTTTGATGTTGATTGATCTAGTTATGGTTTGATTCATCGGCCCACATTTATTGTTATTGGGCCAAACCTACGCTCGATTTTTCCTAGCTTGATTCAAAATTCTTTGATTTTCCAAAACAATGATTATTGGGCCAAACCTACGCTCAGTTTTAGAGCTGGGCTTCCTGGTATTCGGTTCCGTTCCTATTTTTTTGGATAAAAGGATTTAAGATCATGTTGATACCAAAATGTTTTTGATTTGGTTACTAATCCAATCAAATATTAAAAAAAGAAAGTAGGAACAAAAAGGATAACTAATAGCAACTTAAAATTCAAACTTCAGTAACGTTGTACAAATTTCGAAAAATGATAAATAAATAAATATTTATTTTGTCGTTAACAGGAAAATACGAGTGTGTAAGCTTTTAATAAAGTTTGAGAAACCAGTCTCTGCGTGAAGATATTTCCCTCTTTTCGAATTTCAAAAAGTTTCCGAGAATATCCAAACACTCGATCCAACGGATCTCTCTCTCTCTCTCTCTTCTCCGTAACCCTCGTTTCACCGCCGATTTCCTCCTCCGCCGTCCCGAATCAGCGACGTCTCCACTTCCGTCATCTCCGTCTCTCACCACTTCGTCTATTCATAGTCAGCCACGGTTTCTCTTCTATACTCTGTGTTAAATCTTCGGTTTCTCCGTTTAATCCCAGTTTCGGATTTAGGATCTGCATCTCTAGGTGTAATTTGATGTTTATCAGTTAGTCGATTCGCTGATTTCGCTTTTCTGTTAAAACTCGAAATCCGAAATGGAAACCTAGTTTAGAATTGATTTGGGGGTTTTGATTATAGACTCTCGATTGTGGCCGCAGAGTTAAAGGAAGTATGGGTGTTGAGGATTATCATGTGATTGAGCTCGTTGGTGAAGGATCCTTTGGTAGGGTTTACAAAGGAAGACGGAAGTTTACAGGCCAGGTAGATTTTGATTGTTTTTGTTATTCGTAATCGGCTACTTAAATCAGTAATCAATGTTTAGTTTGATGATTATGTTTATCTTCTTTTTGGTTAGACTGTGGCGATGAAGTTTATTATGAAGCAAGGGAAGAGTGACAAAGATATTCATAGTTTAAGACAAGAAATTGAGGTGAGGAAATTTTTAGCACTCCTTCAACTTCTATGTTTTACATTTCCTTAGGATTATTGGCTTTGACCACGCTTGTTTGTATGTTTTCAGATATTGCGGAAGCTCAAGCACGAGAATATAATTGAGATGCTTGACTCGTTTGAAAACGCAAGAGAGTTCTGTGTTGTCACCGAGTTTGCCCAAGTAATTTTTCTCCCTGTTGATTGTAGATTCTGATTTTTGAAACTGGTGGGTAGATCCATATGTTATCATGTAACACCTAATTTCACAGGGGGAATTGTTTGAGATTCTTGAAGATGACAAGTGCCTGCCTGAAGAGCAAGTTCAAGCAATCGCAAAGCAGCTGGTAACACATTTTACCAACAAAGCTCCCATTTCTACAACTTAGTTTCTTATATTGTGATTAATATAACACTATGTCCAATTTCTCGAAATCCAGGTAAAAGCACTGCATTACTTGCATTCAAACCGAATAATTCACCGTGACATGAAGCCGCAGAACATTCTTATTGGTGCCGGGTCTGTTGTTAAGGTAAAATAACCGGTCTTTTGCTGCTTCTGGTAATTTATGCTTTAAATGTTGGTTTCTATGCTGCCATACACAGTTGTTGATAATTCCTAAAAATGGGAAAATATGATAGGTTTAAGGTTACAATATGATTCTTCTACTTGCATGCGCTTCTTAAGAGTACCAGGTTGCGTAGTAACTTCTTGAAATGATTTCTTTGCCCCTTGGAACTCTTAGCCTGTTCTTTCAGAAAATTAAGTTTATAACGTAGACATACATTGCTAGAAGAGCATCCGGTTAGCCGGGAACGTCATATAGTTAGCTATTTATAAGTAGGAACAAAAAATATATCTTTCAATGCAGCTTTATTAGACCTTCGCCATTGCAGCCTGATTATACGCCTCTTACATCAATTCTGTTTGGCATAATATTTCTTGTCTGCCCTTTCAATTTTCAGCTGTGCGATTTTGGTTTTGCTCGAGCTATGTCCACCAACACCGTGGTTTTGCGGTCCATTAAAGGTTCCACACAGTTAATTTTCCTTTGGGCGTATCAATGAATGAATAACTCAAAAAGTTGGGCCTTGTTAATTTTACGATAAAATCTTACTTCAGGCACTCCGCTGTACATGGCGCCAGAGCTTGTGAGAGAACAGCCATACAATCACACTGCTGACCTGTGGTCTCTTGGTGTTATATTGTAGGTGGAGAAATTTTTCTGAGCTGTTCCTCTTGCATTTATATAGTTATGAAAGCTGTTGCATATAATAATGTGGTGATTGTGATGGCTTTTTTTCATAATGTTTGCTTCATTTTTGTGTTATACACATTCCTCACTTGAGATGATTCTAAACAATCTTTTGTGATACATCAGGTATGAATTATATGTTGGTCAACCTCCGTTCTACACTAACTCCGTGTATGCTCTCATTCGTCACATTGTTAAGGTACATAAATCACTGCATATTCTTCTCCATTATCTATGCCAGAAGTTTGAGCTAACATTTTAGTAAAATCTTGAAGGATCCTGTCAAATATCCAGATGAAATGAGTCCGTATTTCAAAAGCTTTTTGCAAGGATTGCTCAATAAGGTGAAGTTTCTATCTTGATCCGAGCTTATTTTTTTTGCCATTTTTGTATATGTTTGAGTTTTCTCTTGGACTGGATTAATATGTTTGTCTATTACAATGCAAAACAGGTGCCCCAAAGTAGATTAACTTGGCCAGCTCTTCTCGAGCACCCCTTTGTTAAAGAATCACTAGAGGAAATTGAAGCCAGGGTAATGATTTTTATTGATGACTTATACTATGCAGGTTGTATCTTATGCACAAAGCATTTTGTTCAAAACTTAGAAGTGTCTTTTTCGTTCAATGAAAAGTGATTATACTTTGCAGCTTGTATCTTATGTACTAAGAACATTTGAACTCGTATTCAGGAAACACATACCGCTGTAGTTAATCATAAGGCAACTTGGAGACTCAATGGAAATGAAGGGCATCAGAGAAATGGTAATGACTAACTTCAGCCTGTGGTTAGACTCTATCTCTTAGTAATTTTTCTCCTTTATAAATTTTCTAGTGTTAATATGACACAGAAAAGTGTGACTCTGCGACCCCGGTTGAGGACGCCTCTGCTCCAGGAATCGTAACACACGTTCAGCCAGATATGAAGAGTGCTGTCAAAGTAAATTCTCCTTCACCCGAGGATTTCCTTGGATTCCCAACCCAAGAGGAGATTAAAAGTTCAGGTAATGAGTGATGTTATTTGTGAATATATCCTTTTTTCCTATGGAGAATCTAGATCTATCCAACAGATACATAGAAAGGAACAATGCATGTAAATATGTGTTAGAGATTTATTCTGATGACCATCTTCACATCAATCTATTAGACATATATTTTGGATATCTCTCCTTGTTTCTTATGGCCCAATGCACTTTCTTCTTCATCAAAGCATGCACTCAGTATGCTCTATTTATTTCTATGTCTACCAACTCTTAGAGCTTGAATTAGTCTAAGGTGTCATGCTATGCTTGATATTTTTTAGATTTAACAGAACTCCCATGATCTAAGGATTTCGACTTCAGGTTTTTGTATATTTCAAATATATACCAGATCTTCTTTTGTCTCTCTGCATGACTTAATGATTAGTGTCTTAAGGACTAGTGTAAGAAAGTCCACATACATTTTGCTATCTCTGAAAAGAACCTTAGCTGCCTCCGGAGTTTTGTAATTTCTCTCCCTCTTTCACAATGGACCCATATATCATCTTTATTCATGCTTGGGTTGTTTTTCCTTTCTCAGGTGACGCAACATTAGACAAACTGGAAACTACATCCCGTACTGTTAAAGGTGCAAAAGCCATAGGTGAAGATGATAAAGTTTTGGATGTTGTTTTACTCTCACTGGAAAGATGTTCGAAATCCCAGCAAGATTCTAAAAGGTAAAATTCCGTATGGTTGATCTTTTAAAATACAATTGGTTGTGCTCCTACTTGATCATAATCACGGGAACAGGAAATAGACTCTAAAACAGGGATGCAACTTTCTGGTCTTATGATCTTTTACTCCCTTTTAGTGAATTTTTGCATACAAGCAAATTCACATATTCATTCATGGGTGCGCAGGGACAAAGATGTTGCTTTCTCTGTTCAGTCCCTCAGGATCATTTCCAATTTAGTTGCAGCTCGTGCCATAGTTTCAGTTGCACTGATTGAGAAAATAACATGTGCCGTACTAGACTTCACTGACGCTCTTGTTGGGATGAAATCATCCAAGTTTAACAACATAATACCCAAGGTAAATTCTCATGATTAATTTTTTTTGACATGTGTCGGATTAAATCTCATACTGTATTTGACAACCAGCCTGTTTCTTGCAATCAGCTATAAAGAAAGTTAAATGATTTGTAACGCTGGGTTTTTGCTTTATCAGAGTCTTTCAGTTGCAAAAAACCTGGTAGGGCATACTGAAGGCAATAGCATACATAGCTCCTACATCAGGCACTGGACCAAAGTAGTGGAAATCTTTGTACAGGTGACCTTCCTATAGGTGCACAAGTCTGTGGTGAGATTAAACCTACTGTACTTAGTTATTACTTTGTGTGTATATAGGTTGTCGGATGGGAAGAAGAAGGAACTGGTAGAATATTATATGAGGCCTGTTCTTGCATCACAGCGATGTTGTCTCGAGTTGCAGAAGATCTTAAGTCTTCGACTCCTAATTCTGTCTCTGAACAGATTTTGGAGCATGCTAACATGTCCCGCATAGTTGATCATTTGTGTCTTTGTTTGGCTTCTGCTGGATCCAGTTTAGCGTCTGGCGCTTCACAGATGTTAGCAGCTGCCTGTGAAGCTTGTAGAGCTATATGGATTCTCATAGATACTTCAGAAAAATTATTTAAGAAAGATAATGCCTACGTATTTCCTCTAGATGTGTTGCAGAACCATCGCCTCCCTCAGCTTGACGAAGGGAACTGCGAGTGGGGTCCGTTATCTGAGAAACTTGTTGATACAGTGACAAGAACATATCTCCGATCAAAGCACGTACAAGTTGCTGTCAGTCATTGTCTTCACCAACGAGTGGAGGCTCCATTGATTTCTGCAATTCAGGTGATTACGTGATGCTCCTTTCCTTTCTTGGCTATGTTAACTGAGAATGTTATAGGTTGTCTTGGCTCGCTAAATTATACTATACTAACTGGAATTTGCTTATGTGATGCTTCAGCTCTTGTCAAGATGCTGCCTTCACAGTGGAATTATGCCTAGCGTGCTTTGCGGTCTTCCCAGTTCAGTGCCTCTTACTACCATAGTCAGTGGTGGAGAGGATGGTACTGTTATTTCAGAAATATTTTCTATACTATCCTATGCTACATCGTCAAGCAAGGACCAGCAAGCAGGAGAAACAAATAACTTAAAGGGTAGAATAAACAATCTGGTGTTCCATTCATGCCTTCTTTTAGCAACAGTTGCTCAATGTTTGAAGTTATCTGGGAGAAATTCTGCTCTGTTAATGCTGACAACTTCTCCAAAGAAGCATCTACATCGTCTTTCTGCCATAGCCAATCACATTGTTTCAGATGATAAAATCGAAGGTTCCCTTCAGAATCACTCTGCATCAGCTATGCTATCTCTTGCATCTATTCTCTCTCTTGAAAAAGGATCTTCTACTGAATCTTCAGTCTCTGAGATTGCTGTGCCTCTGATTCCTCGAGCAACTAAGCTCTGCTATCATCTTAGGCCTATCTCAAGTAATGAAGGTGAAGTCGTATCTCATCCTACCAACTGTAATCTAACCAAATGGCACGGACATTTGGATGGATGTATTGGTTTATTAGAATCCAGATTGAAGTGGGGTGGTCCTTTAACCGTGCAGCAGCTTATTGCTAGTGGTACACCATTGCTTCTTATTAATCTGCTAGCCGGCAAAGTTTCAAATGCTTCTCCAGATGACATTAAGAAAACACCCAACCGGGTTGGCTTGTCCCCTATTGGCGTTATATGGACTGTTTCATCCTTATGCCACTGTCTTTCAGGCGGGACTGTAACATTCCGTCAAGTTCTAGTGAAGATTGAAAGCATGAAGCTGATTTCTTTTTTATTATCTGACGCTCATATCAAACTTGTAAAGAACTGGGGAGGTCCTGGTGGAGGCAAAGATGGAGTCAGAGAGACAATAAATGTAATAATTGATCTCCTAGCATTTCCTTTTGTTGCTCTACAAAGTCAACCGGGACCGTTATCTGCCACCGCTTCTGTAAATAGTGGATTTATTCTCAACACGGGTTCTCCTGGTGTGAGAGTGTGTATGGAAGACAGAGATTTGCTAAAAGCTATAGAAGAGGATATGGAAAAATACATGAAAGTCCTCATAGAGGTTAGTTCTTTGATTCTCCTTTCTTGCTTTTTAACATATTTTTGTTTTATTGTTAGTTGGCATCTACGGTTTTCTTTGATATGATTCATGAGCTGAAATCTCATTATATACATCTTTACAAGCAGATTTTTACACAAATGATCGATATTTCTTTCCAATGTCATCAAAAACACTAAATGTGTCTTTGTCTCTATATTTTTATTTTTTTTAAATTCAGGTGGGAGTGCCGAGTTTGATCCTTCGTTGCTTGGAACACTTGGATCCAAAAGATTTAGTACGACCTGTTGCTTTTCTTGCGAAAATGGTGGGGCGGCCACGCCTCGCGATAGAGCTCGTTACCAAAGGTCTGTTGGATCCTAACAGAATGAAAAAATTACTTAACCAGTCAAGTCAAAGAGAAGTCATACTTGATGTTCTGATGATCATATCTGATCTATCAAGGATGGATAAGGTAAGCTTTTCTCTGTTTCTAATACCGAATAAACACATGATGCATTATATTTGCTTACACACATAGGATAGTGAAGTAATCAATGTGTTACTGTTGTTAACTGTGCAGGCTTTCTATAAATACATCGGCGAGGCTTCTGTTTTACAGCCTTTAAAGGAATTTCTTACTCATTCCGATCCAAATATACGTGCAAAAGCTTGTAGTGCTCTTGGCAACATGTGCAGACACAATGATTATTTCTACAGCTCTCTTGTAAGTAACACTGAGCTATTTCTTTGGACCCTCAAACTTTTTCAGAACAGAGTGTTCCTTCTTACATAGTCCGAGTGTTTATTATGTGTAGGCGGAACATCAAATCATCAGTCTCCTCATTGATAGATGCGCTGATCCTGACAAAAGAACACAGAAATTCGCTTGCTTTGCTGTATAATCCTCAAAAATTGACGAACCTATTTTTTCTCCATTTCCATAATACTTTTGATCAATTTTTGAATGAGCCCCCTTCCATTCTTTTTATTTTACAGATTGGCAACGCTGCTTATCATAACGAGAAGCTGTACGAAGAACTAAGACGATCTATAACGCAGCTATCAAACGTTTTGACCACGGCTGAGGAAGACAAGACAAAAGCAAACGCTGCTGGTGCATTGAGCAACCTTGTTCGAAACTCTAACAAGCTGTGTGAAGATATAGTCTCCAAAGGAGCTTTACAGGTTAAATACATTACATCACGAAGTTTAAATACTTTCTACTCCATAGATACAAAAAGAACATGAACTCTGATGTCTGTCGCGTAATTTTGTGGTGCAGACGTTACTTAAGCTGGTCGCGGATTGCTCGACTCTTGCCCTGAACCCAAGCAAGAAGGAGACAGCAAGCGAGTCACCGCTCAAGATCGGACTCTTCTCGTTGGCTAAAATGTGTTCGAACCACCAGATTTGCAGACAATTCGTGAAGTCATCGGAGTTGTTCCCGGTCATAGCGAGGCTTAAACAATCCCCTGAGGCGAACATTGCTTATTATGCTTCAATTATTGTCGCCAAAGTTGGTGCTGATTCTTAAGAAAAGATGCGTGTCCCTGTAAATTTTTATCTGTTGCAACGCCCTTTCGTGTACTTATGTAGTCTTGTTATTTTACGTTTAAAATTGTTTAAAATTTGACAAACTATTGAAACCGAGTGCAAACAACTCAACCATAATTTCAATTACAAGGGATAGGATAAGATGCAATAAAAAAATAAATGGAAACTTTGAAAAGGCGTTTGTTTAGAATTTCCTATCGTTGTTACAATTTCCATTTTCCCTAGATTTTCCTTTTTTTTTTTTTTTTTTTTTTTTTTTTAAAA
>OVAP01003575.1:0-16347 GCA_900406295.1 Aurinia saxatilis
CTACATATGATTCCTCTAATAAATTATCTTAAACTATCAAATCATCATAACAATAGAATTACCCCAAGCCTAACAAGCAAACTACTCAGACATATTCAACTTGACTAACTCCAAACGTGACCACCTTGTATTTCTCCTTATACTTCCTTAGCATTCCAAATAAGCCCACAGCCTTTCTACGAAGTTGATGCCATTATCATAACTTGTCTCTCCTTCTGATATCAATACCTTCGAAAGTTCTAGACTCCTTTCTCATACAATGCTTGACAAACCCAAAACTTGAACATAAATATTCCTTACTCTCCCCCAGACTTGAGTAGCACTATAGTTTGGTTTTGGATCATCGAAATGTTGAGTCTCTAGCCTATACCTTCAATCTTTCTGTTTCTCTAGAATATAAGTACCATCATCAGGAAAGCCATTTCCCAGGCGACCCCAGTATTTTACCCAATGGTGTGGTAAGTCACTTTTTCGAAAGGGAGAGTAAGAAATGTTTTCTCTTACTTGTTGAATTTGGCAAGCAGGAATGGACGAATCAAATCCTAGTGCATTGATCACATTGAAGAGGTGCAAAAAGCTCCAAATGTTCGATTCTTCGTAACTTAGTATTGAAGTCTTTGTACTACCAACTGGCCTCTGGATTTTCTAATATTCTTATTCTGAAATTAGCCTTGCTAATGATGGTCACAGATCTGAAAAAGATACAATCAAACAATCCAAGTAGAGATCATAATTTCAACTAGTTTTGACTCGATAAACATAAATATTTTTGAAATTATCACAAAAAAATCAAGAAAAGAAAAATACATCAGTATTTCTCTCCCCCAGACTTGAACGACGTTGTCCCAGTGTGTAAACATCTCGAGACGAGAAAAGAAAGAAATATTAATCGATATAGCCAAAATCAGAACACTTACCTTTGTTATGCGTCGGGTGTCGATCAACACCAAGTTGTAACAATCGACATTGATGTGTGTCGCTCGACCCAAAAAGGCACTGGCTACTAAATCTGTTTTTTTTTCTTTTTTGAATAACTGTTTTTTCTTTATTTTTCTTTATAAAACCCGTGTTAAATATATAGATAATAGTAAAAATCACAAAAATAATTTTATAAAATAGTAGAAAACCCTGGTCGAATAAAATTATAATTATAATTTTAAAAAATCCGTAAGTATGTTTAAAATTTTAAAAATACCAAAAATAATTAAAATAAATAGAATAAGTAGCAAAAAACTCACAAGTGGATTGCCTCCCACCAAGCGCTTAATTTTTAGTCCTTATCATAACTATTGTGTGGAGTTTAGACTGTTGGTGGTTAGGCTAACGGAATGATGTCTCCATTAGGTACTTTGTGTTGAGAAAAGTAATGTGTTGAGCAAAGTAATGGTTTATTCGTTGGCCATTCACCACAAACTCCTCGCCTTTGTCATTTGAAATCACCACAGCACCATACGGCGAACGGATGTGACCTTGAAGGGACCTGCCCAACGAGAGCGCAATTTTCCAGGAAATAAATTCAAACGATAGTTGTAGAGAAGTACCTGGTCATTTGGCTCGAAAATTCGTGTGAAAGTTTTGCGGTCATGTCTAGTTTTGGTGCGTTCCTTGTAAATCTTTGAATTCTCATAGGCGAGATGTCTGATTTTGTCTAACTCATTCAGCTGTATCATTCTTCTTTCGACTGCGGGTTTGATGTTGTAGTTGAAATGCTTGATCGCCCATTTAGCCTTGTGTTCTAGCTCCACCGGAAGATAACATGTTTTTTCGTATACCAAATGAAATAGTGTAGTCCCTAATGGTGTCTTAAAAGTTGTTCGATAAGGCCATAGCGCATCATTCAACTTCAGAGACCAATCTTTCCTTGTCTTTCCAACTGTCTTTTCTAGAATCTCTTTGATTTGACGATTAAAAACATCAACTTGTCCACTCGTTTGGGGATGATAAGGAGCACCAACTCTATGTTGAACACCATATTACTTGAGAAGTTAGGCAAAGACTTTGTTGATGAAGTGTGAACCACCATCACTTATGACGACTCTTGAACTCCAAATCTAGGAAAGATAATAGTCTTGAACATCTTAAGCCCCACCGAAGAACCATTTGTTATACTAGAGATCGCCTCCACCCATTTAGACACATAATCCACCGCAACCAAGATGTATTTGTTGTTGTATGAGGATGGAAAATGACCCATTAAGTCAATTCCCCAACAACCAAACACTTTGATGAGGACACAAACACAGATGATCTAGGAGATGGCAAGATTCCTATCATGTATGAACTACCAAAAGGAAGATCAGGCTTATGGTCATTCAGAAAAGGATTCAACGAGGCAGTAGAGAACTTCATCAATCAAGAAGACATAGAAGACGAGGAAGAACAAGTGGAAACAAGCAAAGAAGTCCATGGACCAAAAGAAACGAGCAAAGTAATGGAATGGCCTCTTTGGAAGACCGATGAAGCTCAAACTTTGTTTGTCATCACACAAGCCCAAACTTGACAAATATCTTCTCATAGAAGTTCTCCAAATTCAATGCAACGGTAAGTTTTTGAATTGATTTGTTGTTTTAACGAGTTTTCCTTTTTTGTTTTACAGGAGATATGGCTTTAATTTCTGAACTATTTCCTTGTAATCTTTAGATTAATTTCCTGCATTTTAGTTTCCTTTTTTAAAAAAAATTTTCAGACCCTTGAAGGTCAAAGTCGAAGAGCTATTAAAAAAGCTCCATATGCAACATTGTAGACACAATTTTTGCCCATTATCAATAAACAGAGAATTTTCTTCTTACCATTCCTTGAGTAACTAAAGATTGGATCTCTGGTCTTGAGTGTTCATCAACTTATCATAGCTCTTTCACAAGCTGTGTGGCATCCTTCATCCCCTTGGTGTGTCTTAATCCAGTTCATCCATTAGATTAAGGAAAGAGAGCCGTTTGGCCAGCTGCTTAGATCCATCAAGCTATCCTATAAGATCAACCCTTTGATATTTATATCATCTGGTATCAGAGCCTAAAAGGCTCCTATCAATCCCCAGGTCATATATCTTTCATCTCTTTTGTTTTACTTCATAGTTGGTTCTGTTGTTTTATTGTCGTTCCTTCTAAAAAAAAAAAAAAGGTTATAGTTTTGTGTTTTTGTAGTTTTGTTTTGCTTTAGGTCTGTGTTACTTTAGCTCTTCTTATAGTTTTGTTTCTTTGCTTTAGGTGTGCATTACTTTAGCTCTTCTTATTGTTGTTGCTTTATTTATTTTTTTTAAAGTGTTATAATTTTGCGTCTGTTTGAAAAAAAAAAAAAAGTCCTAAGTAGATTTGCTTCAAGTATTTAGTTTGTGTTTAGTTATTTGATTGCTAGTGTGAAGAGAGTTTGGTTTATCAGAATTTCAGAGTTTGATTATCAGGATTTCAGTGTATAAGAAATTGTCTTTCTTATTTACGTTAGATTTCCTTGTTTTGTTTCTTTGTTATTCTTAAAAAAAATTAAAAATAATTGTTTTTATTGTTATTGCTGTTTAGAATCAAACTTCAGTGCCATTTGTATTGTTTTGTTTCAGAGACTTAACAAGCTAAGATGGGAGATGAAACTAACCCTCCGAATGCCAATCCTCAAGATACTGTAATATAACTCATGACAACCATGAGAAGAGATGAGGCAGATGAGACAAGAGTTTGGGGACAGGATAAACAGACTAGAACGTCCTAGGATTCCACCAATTTGAAACCTTGGGTGGAATGGAGCTCAACCTGATGCAATACCTAGAGTTCAAGTACAGCCAGAAGTGATTGTCGAATCAGAAGAAGATGAAGAACCTCCTGGTAGGCATGCGAGGAACCAGAGGCGTAGAGCCCCACCTAGAGGCCATGTTGAGGATGACTATGAAGAGCATCCACCTCCAGCCCGACAAAACAACCATGATATGAAGCTAACTGCTCCTAGTTTTGCTGGAAAGGTTGATCCAGAAGCTTACGTAGAGTGGGAACAAAGAATGGACCATATCTTCAATTACTACGAGTATTCTGCTTCTAAGAAGATCGCGTTAGCCGTGGCTCAACTCACCGACAATGCATTGACCTGGTGGAACCGAGAAGCTACTGAAAGGAGAAGAAACCGGCAAAGAGCTTTTAACTCATGGACTGAAATGAAGGACTTGATGAGAAAGAGGTATGTCCCTCCCGATTTTCATAGAGCCTTACAAAAACGTTTTTGTAAGTTGGTGCAGGGAAACAAGTTTGTTGAGGAGTATTATGAAGAGTTTGAGCACTTGAGGAATCGTTTGGAATTAAACGAAGATGAGGAGACACTTATGGCGCAGTTCCTAGATGGCTTACAAGAAAGAATCAGCCGAAAAGTGGAAAGACAAGTGTACCATGACATTCAAGACTTACTCCACCTTGCTGTTCAAGCTGAGCAACATGTGAAGAAAAAGACTTCACTCAGCCGTCCTAAACCGCACAATAATTGGATTCCTAATGTCACCAACAAACCAATTGACAAGGGCAAAGCTGTAGAGATCGATTCACGGTTCAAAGGAAAGTCTTATGACTCCAAAAGCACACGGTCAGAACCAAGTAAGTCACTAGCTTATAATAACCAAAGAACTTGTGATATTACTTGTTTTAAGTGTCAGGGAAGAGGACACATGGCGAGAGACTGTCCAAATGCATGTATCATGATCCTTACTACAAACGGAGACTACGAGTCCCAAGATGAACAAAAAGAGGATCAAGAAGAACCTGAAGAAGTGGCATTTCCAGACACCGGAGAGTTACTTGTAATCAGGAGAGCCCTAAGTGTTTTAATAGAACCAGAAACAGCTCATAGAGAAAACGTCTTCCATACACGATGCACTATCAATAGCAAGGTATGTAGTTTAATTATTGATGGGGGATCTTGTGCTAATGTGGCTAGCAAGTATATGGTTGAAAAGTTAGGTATTAAGAAGACCAAGCACCCTAACCCGTATAGACTGCGATGGCTCAATGATGAGACTGAGTTTAGAATTTCCGAGCAAGCTACAATTGCATTCAGCGTAGGAAAATATTGTGATCAAGTAGTATGTGACGTGGTACCAATGCAAGCAGGGCATCTATTGCTGGGCAGACCATGGCAATTTGACAAAGAAACAATGCATAATGGCCGCACCAATTAGTACTCATTCACTCATGACAAGCGCAAGTACAGCCTTGCACCACTATCTCCACTAGAAATTTACGAAATGCAAAAGAAACATGCAAAAATTCTGAGGTAAGTAAGACTAATCTCTTTGTGAATTCAAGTACTGTTTCTAAAGCTTTAAATCAACAAGTCGCGGTGCTACTAATGGTCTTTAGAGAAATGTTACTTTCAGGTACAAAAGAGATAGCACAACCACTTGAGGTCATAAATTTACTAAAGAAGTTTGAGGATGTGTTCCCTGATGACATTCCTCCAGGATTACCTCCTATTAGAGGTATCGAGCACCAGATTGATCTTATGCCCGGTTCAGCACTTCCCAACCGTCCTGCCCGGTTCAGCAAGTGCAAGAATTGATTTCTAAAAGTTACATCCGAGAGAGCTTAAGCCCATGCGCCGTTCCTGTTTTGTTGGTACCAAAGAAGGATTGTACATGGTGTATGTGTGTAGACTGCAGAGCCATTACCAACATTACTATCAAGTACCGACATCCCATTCCTCGGTTAGATGACATGTTGGACGAGCTCAATGGAGCTACTATATTCTCAAAGGTGGATTTAAGAAGTGGATATCATCAAGTTCGAATTAAAGAAGGAGATGAATGGAAGACAACATTCAAGACCAAGGAAGGACTATACGAATGGTTAGTCATGTCCTTTGGTCTCACAAATGCTCCAAGCACTTTCATGCGGCTTATGAATCATATTCTAAGGGAATACATCAGTAAGTTCGTAGTGGTATATTTTGATGACATTTTAATTTACATTAGATGTTTTTCGGATCATTTGAAGCACCTTGAACAAGTTCTAGAGACACTTCGACAAGAAGGACTCTACGCGAACCTCAAGAAGTGCACCTTTTGTACTGATGAGCTAGTATTTTTAGGTTTTGTTGTAAGCTCTCAGGGATTACAAATGGATCAAGAGAAGATAAAGTCTATACAAGAATGGCCTACGCCGACAACCATAGGACATGTTCGCAGTTCCCATGGTTTGGCAAGCTTTTACAGGAGATTTGTGAAGGACTTCAGCACCATAGCAGCACCTCTGATTGCTGTTATCAAGAAAAATATGGCATTCACTTGGGGAAAGGCACAACAAGATGCATTTGACAAACTCAAGAATCAGCTTACTAACGCTCCAGTATTAGTACTTCCTAATTTTGATAACACTTTTGAAGTTGAATATGATACATAAGGGTTAGGCATTGGAGCTGTCTTGACTCAAGGAGGCAGGCCCGTAGCTTACTTTAGTGAGAAGCTAAGTGGACCTACGCTCAACTATCCTACGTATGATAAAGATTTATATGTTTTGGTGAGGTCATTGGAGACATGGCAACATTATCTGCTAGCTAAAGAGTTTGTCATCCACACGGACCATGAGACTCTAAAGCATCTACGAGGACAAACCACATTAAATAGAAGGCACGCTAGATGGATGGAGTTCATCGAAACATTCCCATACATCATCAAGTACAAGAAAGGCAAGGAGAACATAGTTGTTGATGCTTACACTCTCATTACCACCATGGAGGCTAAGGTTATGGGATTTGCGCATATCAAAGAGTATTATGAGGGAGATCCAGACTTTGGAGCCATATACCAAGAGTGTGCAAAGGGAGCATATGGACTATTTTATCAACATGAAGGTTTCCTGTTTAGAGAAAAATGTTTGTGTATTCCACAAGGATCGATGAGAGAGCTGCTGATTCGAGAATCTCATGGAGGCGGGCTCATGGGATATTTTGGAGTGGACAAGACGCTCAATATTCTGGTTGAACACTTTCTTTTGGCCCCATTTGAAGAGAGACGTGGAAAGATTATGTTCTAAATGCGTCACTTGCCTCAAAACAAAATCCAGGTCACATTCTTATGGTCTTTACATGCCTTTACCTATTCCTAACATGCCTTGGGTAGATATATCCATGGATTTTGTGTTAGGTTTGCCAAAGATCAGGAACAAGGATTCTATATTCGTTGTGGTGGATCGATTTTCAAAGATGGCACACTTCATACCATGTGTCAAAACTAATGACGCAACTCAAGCAGCCAACTTGTTCTTTAAGGAAGTAGTTCGTTTACATGGATTACCACGCACCATTGTGTCAGACCGAGACACTAAGTTCCTTAGTCATTTCTGGAGGACACTTTGGAGAAAGTTGGGAACGAAGCTGCTCTTCTCTACAACGTGCCATCCTCAAACTGATGGACAAACCGAGGTGGTTAATCGCACCTTATCAGCTCTTTTAAGAGCCACAATCGGTAAAAATTTAAGGAATTGGTTAGATTGTTTGGCTTACATTAAGTTTGCTTATAATCGTGCCACACACTCTGCTACTAAGCTTTCACCTTTTGAGGTTGTGTATGGTTTCAAGCCTATTACGCCTTTAGATTTGTCACCATTGCCACCTACGGAGCATTCAAGCCAGGATGGAGTAACTAAGGCTGAGATTATCAAGAAACTTCACCAGAAGGTCAAAGAAAACTTATAGAAGAAGACGAAGCAATATAAGAAGCAAGCGGACAAAGGAAGAAAGGAGATCATTTTCCAACCAGGAGATTGGGTTTGGTTGCACATGAGACCTAAAAGATTTCCTAACAAGAGAAAATCAAAGCTATTAGCACGTGGAGATGGACCATTCAAAGTCTTGGAGCGCATCAACAACAATGCATACCACCTAGAACTACCAGGTGAGTTAAACATTTCTTCTAGTTTCAACATTACTGATTTAGCTCTGTATCATGCAGGTGGACAAGATGATGAACAAGATAGTGAAACAGTTCTGAGGTCAGAACCTTCTCAAGGGGGAGGTAATGATGAGGACACAAGCACATATGATCTAGGAGATGGCAAGGTTCCTATCATGTATGAACTAGCAAAAGGAAGATCAGGCTTAAGGTCATTCAGAAAAGGATTCAACGAGGCAGTAGAGCACTTCATCAATCAATAAGACATAGAAGATGAGGAAGAACAAGTGGAAACAAGCAAAGAAGTCCATGGACCAAAAGCAACGAGCAAAGTAATGGAATGGCTCTTTTGAAGACCGATGAAGCGCAAACTTTGTTTGTCATCACACAAGCCCAAACTTGACAAATATCTTCTCATAGAAGCTGTCCAAATTTAAAGCAATGGTAAGTTTTTGAATTGATTTGTTTTTTTAACGAGTTTTCCTTTTTTGTTCTACAGGAGATTTGGCTTTAATTTCTGAACTATTTCCTTGTAATCTTTAGATTAATTTCCTGTATTTTAGTTTCCTTTTTTATTGTTTTCAGACCCTTGAAGGTCAAAGTCGACGAGCTATTAATAAAGCTCCATATGCGACATTGTAGACACAACTTTTGCCCATTATCAATAAACAGAGAATTTTCTTCTTACCATTCCTTGAGTAACTAGAGATTGGATCTCTGTTCTTGAGTGTTCATCGACTTATCATAGCTCTTTCACAAGCTGTGTGGCGTCCTTCATCCCCTTGGTGTGTCTTTATCTAGTTCATCCATTAGATTAAGCAAAGAGAGCCGTTTGGCCAAGTGCTTGAATCTTCATCAATCTATCCACTTCGATTCCATCATCTACTAAGTAGAGAGAGCCGTTTGGCCAGCTGCTTAGATCCATCAAGCTATCCTATAAGATCAACCCTTTGATCTTATATCACATTTCAACTTCAAGGATGAAGTTCTGCGGCATCTCATGTCTCTTGCTGATCTTCCCTTTCCTTCGATAAGCATCACACTAAGAGACGAACGCGTGAGCATCTCGAAACATAGTAGGCCACCAAAACCCGGCTTGAAGGACCTTGAGACCGTATTGAAAGTATCAAAGTGTCCACCATAAGCTTAACCATGGCAATGCAGTAGCCCATCCTCAATCTCTATAACCGGTAAGCAATGACAAATGATCCCATCTTTGCAATTCGTGTATAAGTAAGGCTTGTCCCAAAAGTAGTGACTTATGTCGCGGAGGAATTTCTTTTTGTAATAACCTGAAAACTTTGTCGGAGGTTTCTCCGCGGTAAGATAGTTAGGAATCTCAGAGAACCAAGGAGCAGCGGAAGCACTTAGAGCGTTTACATCAAGGAAAAGAGTGAATCCGGGGTCTACAGCGGAAGCACTTAGTAGTGTGTCGTTCGACACCCGTTTAAATAATTCATTCTTATTTAAACGGGTGTCGTTCGTTAAAATTTTTTGTTCCCGTGTGTGTTTTCCCGTGGTGTCTATCGACACTCTTAGTAGTGTCGATCAACACTACTCCTATTCTCACGAAGTCCTATTTCAAGACGACTGAAGCCACGTGGTGATGCTCCTCTGGTACTTTGTCGTTTATTGGTACTTCATCATCATTTTGTGATACGTGGTCAGCAACTCCATTCTCAATCCTTTCTTGTCCTTCACTTGAATGTCGAACTCTTGACAATAAGACCCATTGAATAAAGTGTGGCTGATGTGTTGTATTTAGAGTCCATATTAGCTAGGTTTTTAATGTTTTTATCATTCATTTGATGCAAAAACACCTTAAATTTGCATAATTCATTCTTATTCTTACAAACATCATTTAGATTTGCATTTTTAGAAAAATTGCATTTTGCATACAAAATCATATGCATTAGGTACCAATTTGAGTAAAAATCGATGGAGGTTCTCAAGATGTCTAGAAACATTATATGAAGACCTTATAATAGTATGATGGAGTTTTGGAGAGTTTGGAGTAGTTTGAATAATTCTCGATTAAAAGGATAAAAACGCAAAAGTCTCAGATTTGAATGCAAATGACGGATCTAAAGTTCTTCAAGTGGTTTGAAACTTTGTGGAGTTAAAGAGGAGTGAATGAGCTTGCTCTGAGACTTCGAATAACTAAATTTTAAGATCGTGTCATGGGAATTTGAGTCAAGACTGGTTTTTTATTGCCGCAAGGTGGAGTTAGAGTAAAATTCTTCCTGTTTTGGCACCAACCGCCCTCTGCAACCGATCTCCAGCCATTGACACAGCCCGGTTTCGAGTCTCGAAGCAAAATCTCCCTGTTTTTGTTCTAGCCGGGCAAAGCAATCGGGCATGAGACAACGACAAATGCTCAAAGCATCATGGTTATGTCTCTGCAATGCATCATAGTGAAGAAGAAGACGAAGCTTTGATTCAATTCGTCTCAACAATTCCATTCATCTTCTCATATTCCAAGATTCAATTCTCCTCCAATTTGAAGCTCAAAGCTTCAACCTTCTGATTTCTCACAGTCACGTTACGATGAAGATGAGGATGATTCAATCCCCAAATTTCTCCCCGTCTGTACATCACGTTAAGAGAAAGGAAGGAGAAGATCCGGTTTAGTGAGATTAAAAATTGATTTACGGTTTAGTTGGTTAACCGGTAAATTGAACCAGATTTTAGCCGGTTTAATATCTAAACCAGTCCAGTTTTCTCCCTAAACCAACCCTACAATTCCATCTCTTTCTCCCTAATATAAATACTTTTCTATGTCATTTTATTTTAAAGTTTATTATTATCAAATACTCTAAACTTTTGTAATATTTTGTTCTTGTTTTTAAGATTCAAATATGTGATTTCTGGTTTGACAAACTATTATTCTCCTCTTTAATTATGTCTAGTCTTTTGATTTCTTTTGTTTCTATAGTTATGCGTGAGTAATTTCTCTATTGATTGATGGGTTTGGTAGATTAAAGGGTGATTAGTGGTTGATCTTGTGAATTTGGGTTAGTATTGATGTTTCCTTAAACATCTTGCGTGCTTTAATGTTATTTCTTCTTTGATCACTTAGAAATAGATGATAGACATTTCTCACACTTACCAAGTGTTTGATGAAATGCTTGAAAGAATAAAATGTTTTGCCTTGTCATCTTAGCCATTGGGAAATGAGTTAAGATGCTTAGTGATTGATTGGGCTTGAGTTTTCTTGCTTGGATTTCATTGATTTGGCAATTGGGAAATTAGTCAAATTAATGATATTCAAATGGACTAACACCAAAGGAAATTTGGGTTAATCTATAGATTAGTGGTCCTTTGTTAGGTTTGTGTGTAATGATTAGGAAAGCTAACCTCCACAAGGTCATTTACTTGTTACCCTTAATCGTTATTGACATTACCCATCGGTCAATATTCATCTTATTGATTCCTTAAACCGCTTTTAGATTTTTTTTATTTGCTCTTGTCTTTTTTATTTGCTTGATCACTTACTTAATTGCTTTATAGTTCATTTAGTTATTTGCACGCTTTATATTTTAAAACGAAAACCCAAAAATCTTGATTGCTTTAGCTTAATTAGGATTTGATGTCCATATCGCGTTAATCGTTCTCTCAAGTGGATTGACCCAAAATTATACTACGACTACTAAAGTGAGTTGAGGTTAGCGAAAGATTTTTGAATGCTAACACAAAATAGCTTATTCAGTGGGTTTGAATCCTTCTTGTTCATGAGGTATTTGAGCTCGGAGTGGTCTGTATGGAGAATCACACTCGATCCCACCAAGTATTTTCTGGATTTTTTAAGGCAAAGACCACGGCGAAGAGTTCCTTCTTAGTTGTTTTGTAGTTCTTTTGAGCATCATCCAACGTTCACCTAGCGTAGTGGATGACATGAAGCTTCTTGGCTTTCTTTTGGCCTAGTACAACTCCAACGGCATAGTAACTCGCATCACACATCACTTCAAAGGGTAAGTTCCAGTCCGGAGGTTGGACAATGGGAGCACTTACTAAAGCATGCTTTATCTGTTCAAAGGAAGATGGATAATTAGCCTCAAAATTACATTTTACATCCTTACAGAGAAGGGCAGTGAGTGGGCGGCCGATTTTGGAGAAGCCCTTGATGAATCTTCTATAGAATCCATCATGTCCAAGGAAGCTTCGCACATCTTTGACATTCGTAGGAGGCTTGAGGCTTTTCATCACTTCTATCTTTGCTTAATCCACTTCAATTCCTTTTTGAGAGACCTTGTGACCAAGAACTATTCCATCATTCACCATAAAGTGACACTTCTCCCAATTAAGCACCAAATTCTTCTCTTAACATCGTTATAAGACGTTGCAAAGATTGGCTAAACAATCATCAAATGAGGAGTCATAGACGGAAAAATCATCCATGAACACCTCCATAATGTAGTCCTCAATCATATCAGTGAAGATTGCCATCAGACATCTTCCGAAAGTAGCACGAACATTACACAATCCAAAGTACATTCTACGATACGCAAAAGTGCCATAAGAACATGTAAATGTTGTCTTCTCTTGATATTCGAGATGGATTGGAATTTGAAAGAACCCGCTGTAGCCATCTAAGAAGCAGTACCATGTATGATTCGTCAATCTCTCTAGCATTTGATCGATAAAGGGCAATGGAAAGTGATCTTTCTTTGTCGTGGCATTGAGCTTTCTCTAGTCGATGCACATTCGATGTCCAGTGATTGTCCTTTGAGGAATGAGCTCATCCTTATCATTCTTCACCACAGTGATTCCTCCTTAGGCACAACATGAACTAGAGTGACCCAAGGACTGTCTAAAATTGTATATATGATCCCAGCTTCAAGCAGTTCAAGGATCTCCTTTTTTACTACTTCTTTCAAGTTGGGGTTCAATCTCCTTTTATGCTCAATTGATGACTTTGTCTCATCCTCAATATGGATATTACGAGTGCATAAGTCTGGTGATATCCCTGCAATATCATCAAGAGAGTACCCAAGAGCTTTGTGATACTTGCGCAGCTTGTTAAGGAGCAATATGGATTCCACGTTCTTCACAGTGATATTAATAATAACTGGAAATGAATTATTAGTACCGAGATAAGCGTACCTTATCCCTTTAGGACGTGTTTTAAGGTACACCTTGGGTGCTTTGGACCCATTGCACTCATTGGAAGATGCAATTTTCGCAGGTGTTTTGGGCGGCACATCTTTGGAGACCATATTGCACATTTGGTCAATGGAATGGAGCATCCTTGAGAACCCAAGTGTTATATCATCCAAGTGGTATTCTGTGGCATATCTCAAGCTCATCTTCAAGCTGCATTCCCCATTGCGTTTCCTCCACCGAATCAGAGAGAGTCTCCACATGGAACGTTTGGCCATCGACTATTGGACGCTTAATGAGCTTGTCCATGTGGAAACACATCTTGAATTCACCAATATTAAGATCAATGATGCTCTTCTTTCAGTCAATCAAGGCTCTAGTAGTGGCTAAGAATGGCCATCCAAGGATGAGAGGATCATTTGGCTCTTGCCCATTCGAACTGGTACATCTCCAAAGACTCCTTCTGGATAATGAATTGAGCGATCGGCTGTCACCAATGGCACCTTTGTCTCATGAAAATCCAACATTCCCATCCGTTTAGCAACTGAAAGAGACATCAAATGCATACCAGAGCCAAGATCACATAGAGAATTTTCAAATCGATAATATAAAATTGAGCAATTAAGTACAAAATTCCATGGATCATCGAGCTTGACTGGAATTTGATTAGTGATATATCTCATATTTTACCAGTTTTTAAGATAATGAACATATACTTATATATATTCTAGAGTCTATATTATTATTATTAGAGTCCAAAAAGTCATTTTAGGTGCATGGACGAGTTTTGGAGCTTTGGAATGATCTAGAAGAATTATGGAATAATTATGGAACAAGCTTGAGGAGATGAAAAGGAAAACGAAGAAAATATGGAAATTCAGCAAGGAAAGTCGATCGACACCCTACGGATATTCTGCAGATTTTCTCTAAATCTCAAGATCAAGATATTTCCTAAAATATTTTATGTTAATTCTCTAAATCTAAAATCCGTCCAGACCCCTATAAATTCTTTTATAAAACCATGGTTTAGGCTTATGCATTATTTTACTTTGAGAGACTTTTTGTTAGAAGATTTCTTAAACCCTTTTATTTCTCTTAATATTATTATTGCATGATGAATTGTTTGGCCATGTATGTTATTAGTTACGTTTAGGGTTATTAGATTATAATGAATTCCTGTTAGCCTTATGCTTAATTTAGGAACCATTAATTAACTCTTATGCTAGATGTTCTTATTGCTAGATTCATAGATTAGCTACATTGAGTCTATATCATAGGGAATTTATTATACACGAGAGTGTTAATAAATTGCTGGAATTTTCTTAGAAGAGCTAGCTGTCTTTTCTCAAGGAGACTTGGTTTAGAATAGTTAGTGAACAATTGAATCGGTTTGTTAATGCTAGTTTAATTTCTTTAGGGTTTCTCAGAGAGATTTGGTCTCACTAGGATTTAAACTAAGATAGTTAATCTCAACGAGAGTTGGATTGCTTGTTTGCATGTTCATGTTATAGAGTTATGGTTTCCCATATTTTATACGTGAGGTGTCGATCGACACCATCATAGTGTCGATCGACACTCGACGTGAAACAGGCCCATATTTGATTCTTAATTGAAGTTCCCAAAAGCCTAGCGTCTGCATTAATTGATTTAAACCCACATCTTATTTACCTGTTTCTTGCACTAGTTATTAGAATTGAAATCTCCTCATTCTAGTTTTAAATTAGAGTCTAGTCTATTTTGCAATTTATCGGTCTTTGTGGATTCGATCCCTAAGTACTACATCGCTTTAGTTGTGCTCTTACGGTTAAATTTAAAGGGTAACTTTTGTGTATCATGTTTTGGCGCCTTTGCTTGGTTGGAATTTGATTAGAAAGGGTGGTTGTGGCACCTTTGGCGACTGCATAGACGCCTTGTTCAAGCCTACAATTGCTGAAGATGACTCGTTTGATGAACCTTTTGAAGGGTGGTGAAGTCTTGATTTGTTCAAGCAATGGAATCTTAAACTTCACTCGTCCAAGTATAAGTCTACACATCTCATCTTCACAATCTCTTATGGACTTCTTAGGAGCAGTGGGGTAGGGCACCTTAGGCTGGTTGACTCGTTTAAGAGGTGTAGAAGGTTGAACGAGCTGATTTGATAAAGAAGAAGTCACGGTGGCTGTTTTCAGCAGCGGTTGTCGATACCCTTAGTTGTGTTGATCGACACCTGCTTGTCCCGAGACCTTGTTGAAGTTGGTTCCCGATAGTTGTGTCGAGAGGGGTTCGACATACGTTCGTGTTGATCGTCGACGCTAGGGGGTGTCGAACGAAACTGTCCTCGGTGTTGATTGACACTCTCTTCTAAAACAGAGTCCGTCGTCTGATTTCCAGCGTGGTGTCGATCAACACAAGACTGTGATGGGCTCGGATTTACCTCATCTTCAACCTCTTCTTCCAAAACTTTAAAGTGTATCAACTCCTCATCATTTAGAACGTTCACAGGGGTGTCTACTAACTTTTTCCACTCCTTAGAGTCATTACAATTTTCCTTTGGATTTGTGTTCGTTTTGCTCGGTAGAAAGCCCTCTTGTCGTCGAACGGTCTCGGCTGTTTGAGCAAGCTGAATATCCATCTTCTACTGGTGGGCAGCTAGATGCTCAATCTTCCCACTGAGATTTGTGTAGATATCATCAAGCTTTTCATTGAATCCCACTATCATTTTCTGTTAACCTTCATGGAGATGTTCGAGCATCGAGTTGGTCTCATTATCTTGAGCCTTTGGAGAATGGTATAATGTGTTCCCATAGTTCCTTCCTTCACTGATTGGTTTTTGATATCCACTATTAAACGGCTTGTTGTAGAAAAGCTTGTTGTATTGACCATTGTTGAACTTTTTGCCATTGTTTCCAACGAAAGCAACATCTTCTTAATCCTCTTCTTTTTGGCAGCATCAATATCAGCAAAGCGTACACTCTTTTGATTAGTCTTGATCAAGAGTTTCACCGTTTCACAAATCTCCCTTACTGAATCAGCTTCCACACTGTTCACTCTCTTTGATCGATCATACTCCACGTTCTTGTCTTCGTAGCTTTCAGCAAGATTTTGAATGAGTTCCTTGGCTCCATCCATGCTTTGTGTCATAAAGTTTCCCTTGCTTGCAACGTTCAAGGCAGCCTTGTAATCCCATCCAACACCATCATAGAAAATGTTAAGCAATTGGCTCTCGGTGTGGACAATCTCTGTTTTAAGACTTGAATCTCTCTCAAGCTTCACGAAATAACTCTCCCGATAAGTGCTCGAAGTTAGCAAGCTTGGCCTTTAAAACGGATGTCTTCTGCTTGGTGTAGTAGTGATCCAACAACGCTGTAGGAAATCTGACATATCCTAACCACTTAGGGACTATCAGGTTTCCA
>OVAP01003576.1:0-16344 GCA_900406295.1 Aurinia saxatilis
TATATATATATATATATATAACTCCAAAACCTAGATTCTCCATCCAAAAAATAATATTGTATGCTCTCTATGATCACTCACATCGTGAATCAAAGGATGACAACCTTGATATCTCTTTGTTTTTTCCAAAAGATTCAAGCTACAAACCCCAAAATTAAATTCTATGTGTTACATTCACAAAAGTACGACTCAAACTATTTATAAAAGTTATAAAAAAAAACTCTAGCCCTAGATTCTTCAAGATGTTCCCCATATGCCAAAAGGAAAATTCCGTTACCAAATTTTCCTCTTTTTTTGAAAGAGATAAAATTTTAAATTCTATCTATCTTATTTTTCGCATGAGATCTTCAAACTCAATCTCCATTTAGCGCTTCCATCCAACTCAACATAATATTTTAATCTTTACTTCCTTTTCCTTTCAGATTTCCAAACTCAATCTCCATTTAGCACATTTGACTATCTCAACATCCCCCTTGACACGTTAGCCTCCACTAGTTCGCGTTCTTGCTTTCCAACTACTTTATATTGCATCTCTGTTTAATCAGGTCAACGATCACTGGATGAATGCATCTCCAATCACCATTAGGAAGTGATTCTCCATCAAGGTGACCAAGAATATCGAGGGTGAGGTGGTGGGTTAAGAAGAGTTCACACCACATGTAGTTGTGGTCATCAAGACCAAGGATAAGAGGAATATGAGATCTGATGTTTCTAACCTCATAGGCTTTTTCAAGTTGTGCAGCCATTGAAGGAGGAGAGAAGAAGAAACATGGACTAGGAAAAAAAAGACGAGGGAAGAAGTGGAGAGAAATGTCATAACTGATAGTCTTCTGGTACCATAAAAGTATGTATATACCTATTGATTCCAAAAGATCAATTTAGAAGGGTTTATATTCACATACAAAGCACCAGTCAAGGGATTGATAGAAACACAATTTGTTACAAATTAATTTATATCAAAGAAGAAAAATATAATTGAATCAATTTACAGTGAAGAGAAAATATATTATTTTATCATATATAACACCATAAACAAAGAAAAACATGACCAATATACTTTTTTGTAAAAAGAACAAACTACTTTTAGGCCTAGATTACATAAATTCGTTTGTTAGATATCATTGTAAACTAATTTTTTCAAAATTAAAAGAAAAATATAAATAAAAGAGTTATACTAAGATATTATTTTGATTTTGAGAGATCTTCATTATCCAAGAAAATGATAACATATGAAACACAATCAAAGTATACCCCAAAATCCATAAGAGACCATAAACTTCAGTTTTCGCCGTTTCAAACTTTGTTATTTTGGGTACGAGACTCTAGAATTTTTTTAATTTGTTTAGTGTGAGTAAATGTTTTTTTTTTTAAATGGACCAACTCTAGCAATGGGAGATGATAACGGAATATGGTTGCTGGAAAATTGAAGGAGATAAAGCCTTCCAATTCTATTTGATTTTATCTTTCTTGGAGTATTGAGTATAACCTTCACTACTTCTTCCTTTTTATATGATAAATCGAGGATTATATATTATAATGACTGAATACTAGGTACAAATCAGATCGACTTACATAATTAAGACTGATTTGTTTTGGCCTCTACGGTAGTTACTTGTCATGTACCTTTAATCAAGTGGACATATAACCATACAAACTTATTTGACATCTTAAAAATCTTAATATAAAAGGTAAATCAATTTAATATAAATACAGTGTACGATGTATTTGTTCAACCTATATGGTTAATGAGATTTTTTTTTCTTCATTATACTACTATATGTTTTTTTATTTATACTTTACAACAAGAAAAATAGCTTTTTAACTTCTTTTATTGATTCAATATATCAATACTAATTTTTTTTTAACAACATTAGACTACAAGTGGTTGACGGATTAACCTAAATCATGCATTTGCAGGAGAGGGACCTTGATTCTGGATGTGATGGTGCATGTTCACAATGGAATTACAATTTCACTAGACTACAATCACTTCACATCAATACCATATATCTATTTAATGGAAATATTTTCTTAATTAATAACATAGTTAAAACTGATAAAGATGAGACGTTGTACATGTGGATGATGAACTTGCGAATAAATAACTGATAAAATGTTTCTTAGAGTGATACATGCAATTTTTTTAGTAGTTTCATGTTGAACATGAAATCATGTCAAAAGGTTTTATGAACAACTACCCAACAAATAAATCTATCCACACCACAATAGGAAGTTATATATATATATATATATATTGATATATACAGATATACTTGTAAATACAAAAATGTATAGATCCCACCGTGTTATATATATAGATACATATCTTAGAAAGTAGAAGCATGATGGCTTTTGTCAAAAAACTAAATAACAGTTATTTAACTATAGATGTGTTGTCTAACAAAAATGACACATACGTGCTTACATAAGAGAAAACACGATATTTGGTACATGCATTTATAGCAAGGATGTGTGTTCATAATTTTTCTTTGTTTTTAGACCACAAAATCTTTAAAAGGATCACAAAGTTACTCAAGTTTGCTAATATTTGTAGAGAATTATGTCCAATCTTTCAGAATTGTTACCATTTGTACTAAATCTTTGGATTTATTAACAAAGTCCGTATAATTCCGAGGATGTCTTTTTAAAGCATCGTTACACTTATATTAAAATATGGGGTTCAAGATGGAAATGTGACATTCCCCTCTTACATGCCTATTAGATATGTGTAACTATCTTGTAGTTACAAAACCTAACCCCCACCACTGGAAATACCATATTGTATTTAGGAGCCATCTATCTAGCATATAAATATTTGTAGTTTATTGTCCATGGCTTTAGATAGTGTCGTAAAGTGGTCGATATAGGTTGTGGTTAAATTGGATAGGATCCATGCCCCCACATTATTTGAGTGCAAACTCTAACGTTTTCGTGGTGATGTCATTTCGAATTTAGAAAATATACTAGATTAAGGGAAAGAACCGAATTAGTTATTATGTTTCTTCCTATTTGGAACTCTCGAGAAGAGTTAATGAAAGTGCATAGCTTACTGGACAAGAAGTGACTTGTTATAAAAAAATCAGAAGAGATCGATTGACGCTAATGTGACACTCTTAGATACATATCAAAGATATATATGGAGAATTTAAATAAAGAAAAACGTACAACTGTATAAAGTCTTGGAGAATATTTATCTGAAGATTTATTTCCTTTTATTTTATAAGATGATATCTTCTTTTTATGTGTGTAGGATATTTTCCTTTATGTGTAGGTTAAATATTCTCCTATGAGGAGTCACCCTCATACATTTGTACTCCTCATAGGTATATGCGGTATATATATATAAATAAGGAGGTGTATACCCTCATACACTTGTACTCCTCATAGGTATATGCAGTATATATATGATAGGGAGGTGTGTACTAAATTTAGCAAAAAAAATGTAGAGAGAAAATGTTTTGTATGGTTTCAGTGATTGAGAGGCAAGTACCGTTACTTGAACACAAGTCCGGATTTTGGAACAAAGTTTTGTCTTAACACTTTGTGTAAGACCATAGATCCTTTGGTGACAAGCTAAGAGTGTCTTAAACTATGTGTAAATCTATTTGAGAGTGTTGTAAAAATCTTATAGTTTTATAATAAGAAATCGATATAACGTTGTATATTGCCCATCTCTTTCTTTTTTAGTTAATCCATATTTTCATATAAATTTTAGGGGGGGAGTTGGGGAGAATTCCCCGACATAAGAAGTGTTAATACGAGGTCAAAGTATGCTTTTGTTAAGTTTTTCCCTTTTCCCTCCATGGCAGTGAGAGCTAATAGAGCACTTGGAAGCAAGATGTCATAATCTCTTTCATGGGAGACAATTTCTTCATGTTAAATTGGGTTATTATTTGCTTGACTGAATGCACTTGAAGAGGGTGGAAGAACTAAGCTTTCACTTTTATATTTATCATGGCAAAAATAGATGCATGAAGCAGATTAGGGGCACCACTAAATTCAATATTTCTCTTTATTAAAAAGTGCTTTCTCATATAATGCACAAGAATCACGATACTAGGAAGCAATTTTGAAAAAAAAATCTTCACTAGTTGTCCCAGAACCTGTGCGTATGTCCAAACCATCACATGCAACAAAATTTGAACCAACACGAGCAAGAAGATTTGTTCTCAAAGATAATCTATATATTTTTTCTTAAATCCCAAAGACCGACCAACCCATGTTTTGGATGATTCGGGAACATGGTGTTCCTTTGTTTGTCCTAAATTCTTGTTGTAAGAGCTTCCCTATAAATAAAGAGGTCAAGACAAACTAAAATTCCAGTTTCTTTTGATATTTTGAGTCTTTTCCATAAAATACCGAAAGACTTCATACTCGAGAGCCACTTCTTACCTCTTATCTTTGCAACACCTAGCGTTTTTTCCTCTCGTCTCAGGACCATCGTGTATCATTCTTTGATAGATAAAACAATTTTTTTTTGAAGTTTCTCATACTTATTACGTGACCACCACTTCGTCTCCCACGGAGTAAAGCACACAACATTCAACTTATTGTTGACTCCCACATTCTATTGAAACACAAACTTTTGCCGACTCAACTTCCCAATCAGTCAGTTCCCAAGCTTACTACTTATATCATCAATATTTTTTACACTTTCCAATGGAAACATCCATTGGTCAAAGAAGAAGGACTGTCTCTCCAAAACAAATTGAAGCTCTTCCTCTTAAAAAAACAAAACTGAATTTGCATATACCTAAATTTGGCTTATACACTTCTTACAAGGTTTCATGCTTGCACTATCAAAATAATAATATCTTTCACACTATATGCTTGAATATCCGCATTTAAGATACAAAAAAATAGTCAGATCACAATGAGTCAATCGACTAGCAAATTGAAATTATTGAAGGCCGGAATCACATTTAGTGTTAAGTCCAGAAAGGATTTTCTTTTAACAGATACAAGAGATGTTATTTTGTTAAATTGATTTAGTAGAGATCTTTAGTCGGAGACTGTTTATAATAGTAGAAAGATACCACAAAAGGGAAGTAAGAGAGATACAAGAAGTATGTATTTGTACTTTGTTTCTACACATACTTTACAATTAACAAGAATGAAAATTATCTACTCTCTTTCCTCTAATATGATATCAGACTATTCAAAAACAAAAACTCTCCGTGGATCTTCTTCGCCATTCAATGTCGAATGTTTGTTTTCTCGTTCAGAATTGCTAAAGAAAGCAGATAATGTCATCATAACCAATCTCGCGGTCCCGAAATTGTTTTATTGATTAATCAGCTCACCGTTTCCATTCTCGAGGACTTTGAGCGAACTCAGATTATTTCGAATCATCGTTATTATGTTAATATAGTAGATCCTATGTTTGACCAAGTTCTAATTTAGTTGACATTATTCATAGTCCCTATTATTTTCACCATGGTGATCTTTCCAATATGCGATAATCTACACAACTTTGAACATCAATAACTAATGGATCTTTACTTAGATTTGATGAATTTAATCGTTTATATTCAGTATGGTATCAGTACAATAACAAACTGAAGACTTGAAATTTGAATATCGGTAAGAATGCAGATTTATGCTAGCAATATATATCTTCCAAATATCTGCGCAATTTGGAGAGATTTAGATAATCGTTTTCATAAAAAAAACTTAATTATATCAAATATATCTAATTGAAAATAAATATTATGCCTCTTAATCAATTTTCTTTTTGTTTTTTTGTCTCCCTTAATCAACAAAGTTCTGTGAATTGAGTCACCTTATGAAAACTACCAGCTAGTATTAGATATGTGATAGTGGCTGAAGATGATGATATTTCAAAAGAGGAGATGTTGCTGGCTGATTAAGAAACAGTGCTGACAGATATACTGAGTCTAATTGAGTCAAATACCATTTAGACACACATCAAATTCTAGAATCTGTTTGAGCTTTTTTGAGAGTTTTTTGGGGGTTTAAGGACATAAGGCTTTTTTTTTTTTGGTTTGTGGAATATTTCTTTTTAGTTAGCTAATATTTATGTAATTATCGCGTCCTATTTCAAGTTATTCTTTTCCTATAATGTTTTTTCAACAAATCTTAGATAAACAGTAAGAGAAAAAATAATAATAAACAGTCGACAAGAAAAAAATTTAAAAAAAATAAACAAGTCTTATCTGCAGGCCACCTTTGTCTTTTAGAAAATAATATAAAACATAAGAAATAAGTATCACCCACTTTCAGTTTTTCTACTCAACAATTATTATTTATTTTTCACTTTTTTAATATATTAGTTTTCTTCCATCGGATTCCAGCTAAAAACACGAGTTTCTATATATTCCAAAAAAGATATTAATTCCCGAAGTAAAAATATAAAATTTAGTGTGAGTTGTATTATAACGCTCTTCTTAAATACATTTCCTTATCACGAAAAAAACACATTTTCTTTTTGTATTTTACCTAAAACTTATTCAAAATATTAAATTAAAAACGGACAGGCAAAGAAAAAGTTAGGAAGGAAATGAACCAAAAGCCTGAAACAAATATTATTAAAAAAATAAAAGAAACGCCTGTTTTATTTTTATAATCTTTGATATTTCCAAATTTCAAAAAATCAAATATTTTATTTCTTTTTTTTACATCTAAACCAGAACACCATAAATAAATTCACTTTCCTCTCAAACAATTCCTAATTCCAATCCTAATAAAAATTTCCTCTAGTCTCTATGATTTTCTTCCTCTTTGATTTTTAACATATATATATTTTTTTTGCTTAAAAAATAAATTTCTGTTCTTGCTTCTTTAATTTAGATTTGGAAAATAAAATCTTTATAACCTGTCGTCAATTACAAGAAGAAAAAAAATATATTAGTTGTTTGCAGATATGGAGTCTACCGGAGAAGTTGTTAGAACAACCACCGGGAGCGACGGTGGAGTTACGGTAGTTAGATCCAACGCGCCGTCGGATTTTCACATGGCTCCGAGATCAGAAACTCAGAATCCCCCACCACCACCACCATCAACCACCACCGTCACTTCTCCTCCAGCACCGCCGCAAAACATCTTCCCTCCTCCTCCGGCGACGGCGACGGCGGCGGAGCAAGGTTTCTTAACCGGACCGGTGAAGAAGAAGAGAGGAAGGCCGAGGAAGTACGGACACGACGGAGTAGCGGTGGCTCTATCGCCGAATCCGATATCATCAGCCGCACCAACGACTTCACATGTGATCGATTTCTCCAAATCCGAGAAACGTGGTAAAGTGAAACCTGCTACTACTTCAAGCTCCTTCACTAGGACCAAGTACCAAATCGAGAATTTAGGTAAAGAAAAACTAGTGTTGTGTTGTGTCTGAGAATTAAAAGAGAATTTTTGGGATCTTTCTGGGTCTCTTTTAAACATGCAAAGGAAGAAACTTTCTATTTTGTTTCAAAGTGGGTCCTCTTTAGACCTTTTGGTCCCGTACGTAGACCGTATATTAATACGTATGTATGTTGTTTGGTGTAGGTGAATGGGCTCCTTCATCTGCTGGTGCTAATTTCACGCCGCACATAATTACGGTGTATGCAGGAGAGGTTAGCAGAATTTACATTATATAATTAAGAATGTGTGTTTAATGTTAAATTGGAGTTATGATTAAATTTGATGCTTTGGTTGGTTCATAGGATATAACGAAGAGGATAATATCCTTTTCTCAACAAGGGAATCTAGCTGTTTGTGTTCTCTGTGCTAACGGTGTCGTTTCGAGCGTTACGCTCCGTCAACCTGATTCATCTGGTGGTACATTGACCTATGAGGTATGGTAATTACTATCAAATGAAATACTGAATTCAGAATCAAATCTATACTTGTTTATAAATCTGATTGTTTGTATTATTTTCAAACACAAAATCAAAACCAGACCAAAACCTGTAATCTTACTAAAGAACCAAACCGTAATTGAAGTGCATATCACACTAATTCTTACATTCCATGTCATTTTTGTTTCATCTTAATGGTTGCTTCTATGTTTTTTTAAGGGTCGGTTTGAGATACTATCTCTGTCGGGATCATTCATGCCAAGTGACTCAGACGGAACTAGGAGCAGAACAGGAGGGATGAGCGTGTCGTTAGCTAGTCCTGATGGACGTGTGCTAGGCGGTGGTGTTGCTGGCCTGCTGGTTGCAGCCACTCCTATTCAGGTGGTCATTGGAAGTTTCTTATCGGGAATGAACCAGCAAGATAAGAAGCCGAACCACAACTTCATGTCAACTCCAATCTCGACCTCTTTGAGTGCACCTGATCATCGCATCATCCGACCCATGTCGTCTTCTCTCCAGATCAGTACATGGACACCGCCGCCTCTAGCTTCTCATCCACAGCACAAGCCCCCTCATGACATCAACATCACATTAACTTGATTTCATCATCAAAGAACTCATAGATCTTTCTGTACTTCGGTTTCTAGATTAGGCTTCTACAGGCCAGACTCTCAAGGTTTAGATTTTATGTTGGTTTGTGTAACTTAGGATTGCTTTTAAACTTTTATTCGGTTTTGTCCACTCGTGGATGTAGAATTGAAACTTGTTCCCTAATCTCTGAACCGGCTACTCAACGTTCTGGTTTACCAAATCCAAGAACAGTTTCTTTTGCAGACGATGCTAAACAAAAATCAGTACAACCACAGATATCAATGATCTGAACCTTCAAACCCAGCTAGACGCAAGTGTCTTCCGCAGTTTCTTATCTTTCATAGCCTTTCTTACATTCTTTGCATCGTCCCATCTACCAACAGATGTATAGATATTAGCAAGATTCGAAAGATAACCCGAAGGATCAGTCTCGAGCACGATGCAGTGGCTGCACGCAATCTCTCCAAACTCAACATTGTTGTATAACCCACTGGCTAAAAGCAAGGCTCCCCAAACTCCAGTGTTTGGCTGCATTGGCATACTCTTTATCAGCTCATATGCTTCGTCTAGCCTCCCTCCTCGCCCCAACATATCCACCATTATTCCATAATGATCAGCTGAGGGTCCCAGGTTGTAGTCTTTCATGGAGTTGAAGCATTTATAGCCTTCTTGAACAAGACCCGAATGGCTGTATGCTGATAATAGTCCTGTAAATGTTACTGGATTCGGAGGGATCTTCTTTTCAATCATCTCTCTAAACAAAAGTCTTGCTTTTGTGGCCATGCCGTTTATCCCGCACCCCATGATCATAGCTGAGTAAGAAACTGTGTCCTTTTTGTAAAGACCGTTAAACAATTTGAATGCCTTATCAAACTCTCCGCCTTTCATGTAAAGATCAATCAGAGAGGTACTTAAGAGATCATCCATCTGGATTCCATGTTCAGTTACATATGACTCGATCCATCTACCAAAACTAGTATCCCCTAACTGTGAGTTAGCTGATACAACACTTGAGAGCGTGATCTCATCCGGCTGAATATCTGCTTTGCTTTCAAGCATCTGAGAGAATAGCTTCAGAGCATCCTCTGGCTTGCCATTTTGAGCATAACAAGCTATCATGGCATCGTAGACAAGTTTGTCTTTCTTGGATATCTGTCTGAAGAGCTCCTCGGCAGACTGAACATCTCCCAATTTTGTGTACCCTGAAATCATTGTAATCCAAGAAACACTATTCTTCTGGGGCATTGCATCAAAGTAGGTTTTTGCTACTTTCATTTCCCTGCAGTTCACGTACCCACCAATCAAAATATTCCAAGAAGCGGGGCTTTTCAAAGGCATTTCCTGAAACAAAGAGCACGCATTACTCATGTCATCTTTTTTTGCATAGCTCGAAATAATTAGATTCCATGAGACGACATCTTTCTCAGGAATCTTGTCAAAGACTTTACGAGCTTCATCTAGATCCCTGCTTTCCAGATACCCTTGTAAAAGAGAGTTCCACGAAACCGTGTTTTTCACAGCAATATCATCAAAAGCCTTCTTCGCCATCTCAATCGACCCGAGTCTAGAATACAAACCCACAAGACCTGTCTGAACATAAACACAATCACACAATCCACTTTTAAGAGCCTGAGCATGAACCGAGCTACCATCAATCATGCTCTTCTCTATCTTACCACAAGCTCTTAACACCGAGGTTATAGCATGCGAACTTGGAGGAACCCCGGACTTGTGCATTTCGATGTACAAGCCCACAGTTTCTTTGAACTTCCTATGCTGGCTCAAGAAACGGACAAGACATCCCCAGGAGAAAGAATCCGTCCGAGCTGTAGAAACCTTCTGAAACCCGCCCAAGAGGATTGTTTTGACATAGTTGACGACATTCCTAGAGAAGTCTTTGGTGGAGTGAAGAGTTTGATGAACCAAGATGGGCTCAAGATGGTTAAAGCGGTTCACAACTAGCTGTGCATGGACTTGGTTCGCCTGTTTAAGCACTACACATTTGTGAAGGAAGAACCTGAGCCTAGAATCCAACATTACCCAAAGTAACAGGATTCAAAAACAAACACAAGACATCACTCTATTCTACTTCAAATTGTTCTGAGGATGCTTGAAATTGGGGTTTCTACTCTAAGCAACAATTCATAACCCAATCTTAAAATTCTAATAAAGATGATGTTTTTATGCGATGTACATTTACAAATGAAATCACACGAGGAGAATCGGAAAAGCTTTTGCCTGAAAAAGGATCAGAAGAGTAATGAGTTTGAGGGAGATAGTGATCGGCGTCGGCGGACTGCGGCTTCGCTGCTATGTTTGGGGGTTGTAGAAGAGGAAGATGCTCTTAGACTCTGTCTCCCTCAGAAGGTTCATTTCTCTTTTTTTTTTTTTTTTTTTTTTTTTTTTTTCTTNTTTTTTTTTTTTTTTTTTTTGTAACTGGAAAAGTAAAACTAAAAAGCTTAAACTGTTATAACAATGAAAACGAGAACTGAGGAGACTATACTCGGATTTTCAGGACCCTTAATTAATTTCGATAAGTCGAGAGACAACGATATTGGACTAAAATGAAACTATAATCTAATTGCAATCAAGAAAAACACATGAAAAAACAGAAAATGGATCCAATTGTAGCTAGGCAAATGAAAACGGAGTACAACGATTACCGGAAGTCTTACTCCGTGTGTGGGACTTCATAGTAGGGAGGCTTCCATTGGGCAAAACTTCTAAAGAAGAAAAGCGACCGGAGCAAACTGTATTCCATTGTCCCCGACAACAAAAGGAGAGGAGTAAGATCACACCACTTGACAAATAAAGGGCACATATGCTAAGAAGCTGATCCAAAACTATAGACTCCGTTCCACACCATGTCTTCTGCCGAGTTAACCAAGAAAAGGACTTATTTTAAGGCGGGGAGGGGGATTCTATAGAGAAGGGTTGATTAGGGATAACAAACTTCTTCAGCTACCAGCTGTCAAGAGAAAACCGATCAACCACAAGGTGGCCTCACCGTGGCGAACCAAGATACTCAACATCAACAACACCAAACTCCAAACTAAGATAACATTGGATCCGAGAAAACAAAGCTCCACAAAAACCATAAAACAGTAGCCATACCCTCAACACCAAACTTCACAAGGAAGGATTTTGAAGCCGAAGAGACACTGGACCAGAGGGAAAAGTGAAACAAACACTAACCGGAAAGAGTAAGAACCGTCACAATGAACCGATATGCAGCAACATCGGTCCATAAGTCACCGTTCATCAACCTTCATCACCAGCCAAATCAAATCAAGAAAGGGTAGTAAGGAGGACTAAGCTCCTTCAACGATGTTAGTTACCGAGAAGCTCCAATGGCTGGGTGAGGCCCACCATCTCTCCAGAGACACCACCCTTATCCCGATCTGAGATATCCGTCACGAGCCATCCGGGAAAACCAACTAAGACTCCAAATCAAAAACTAAAAGATACCCAAAGAGAAACTAAAAGGCAGAAAGAAGCAAAGAACTAAAAGAAAAGGAGGACCGGCGGCAGTGCTAACGGAGCCACTCGCCTCCAGTCAAATCTTGAAGAGACAAAGAAGATTTGAGAGAGCGGCACTTTTGGTAGAGAGAAAATTAGAACGTACCCTAATAATTGGTGTTCGAATGAGTGTTCAATTCTCTCTTCCTTTTTTTGTTTTTGTTTTGGGTCAAAAAAAAATTCTACGCTAGATTTCTTTTTTTTTCTTTTTCTTGTGAAAGCCATATTTTATGGTCAAATTTTAAGAATACTATTTATTTATTTATATATGTCTTAATAAAAAAATAAATATAAATTCTCAATTCAAAAGGTTCATATTATTTTTGAGGCATATAATGTTTTAGTTTGCATTACCTTTTTGAGACATGTAACTTTATCTTGATTATTAGTGGATAGTATTATACCATATTGTCATGTACAACATGTAAAAAGGGGGTAAACTCGTAGCTTTCCTGTGATAGCATTCGAGCTTCAAAATGTAATTAATACTAAAGTCATATCAATGTGGTCAAAGTATACCACATCTAAAAAATTAGAATGAGGCCCTTGACTCATTTAAGGCTTCACTTCTCTCCTAAAGCTCTGAGATTTCAGAACGCTCCAAATGCTATAACACCCTTCGATTATCTTCCCCAGAACTCTAGTCTAGTGACTCAGGTTATAAAAGTCGCAAACATGACACTGTGTGCTACCAAAATGATCATATAATTGACTTCAAAATGATCGTATTCTATTCTTGGACAACCCAAACATAATACACATTAAAGTAATGTATATGAAAGAATACCAACTATAATAATATACCAAGTGACAACTACCATCATACATATTGTCGTAACTGACCATAAACTGAATAACGCGTTACTCATAACAAAAAGAATACAAAAAGTTAGAAAAATCTCAACGAACTTTTTTCCTATTAAGAATCAATCCATTTCTAATAAAACCTCTACTTCTTCGAAGGTGACATATTTAAAAACTCACTTTCCTGGAATTTTCTTTTCAAAAATTTTAAAACCTTTGAATTTCCAGTTTATCACGCGTCTTAAATATACACAAGGATAAAGGATCCGTATATTTTGGTTGATTACAATATGCATTGTGAAATTTGGGACTCTTAGCATTTAAGCTGTAACTGTTGATAACCAGAGAGAAAGAGAATGACTATTGGTTTAAACTTTGAACGGCGTGAGAGCCACTCTTCAAACGCTACAACCCCACAATTGTTTTAAACAGTTCCGTGAAGTCATCTCCAAAAATAGTTATTAAAATAATTGACTTTAATGGATTCTTCTATTTTACTCTTTTCCTTGTATGGCAAGGATGATGAAAGGGCCAGGTTTTTATGTGGTGATGGAATGCTTCCTTCGCTAAGAGATTCATCTTCGAAGTTTTTGTCTGTTGGTGCTTCAAATTCCTTCGATGAACTAAAAACACCGTATTAGTACAAAAGAAGCTTGACCAATAATAATAATAATAATAATAATAATAATAATAATAATAATATATACAAAAGAAGTTGCATGGAGTAGATAGTTTTCCATCTAGGGATATCACATGAATAACAATTTCAAGAACTAACCTGTAGTATGAGTGACTTACCCTCGGAAAATTGCCTTCATATTTGAAAGGTGAGTGACTTCACCGCATTTTCTTATTGTCTATCAAGAAACAGGAGATACTTTGAGTTGTCGATCAAAAAACTTCTCATGGATTCGAGTTCTAAAGTAGGAGAAAACCTGCATTAATTTTGAGTCTAGAGGGGAAATTTTGATACCATAAACTTGAAAATTTATCTTTGAGCTGCAAGATTCCTAGACTTTATTAGTAATTCCTGAACCAATGAACTTTGACATGCACAATACGGAGAGTCGTGATTTAGTTTGAGACAATGCAAGATAAGGACCAAAGGAATGGGACTTATAAGAAATTCATAGTCTAACGTTAGGGAATGTGTAGGATCAAAATACATTTTTTATACATTTTTTTACTGCAATTAATGGGAGATGAGAGAGATCAACAAACCGAACAAACAATCTATGTGTCAATTTTTTTAGACTTACACTCAAATAGCGTTCCCTTGGTCTAAGAGTATGGAAATGCCTATAAAAAACAAACAAAAGAAGAACATATATAAATTATTATGGTAAGGTAAAGAGTTCAGAGATGTCCTCAGAAGATTTAGACCTGGATATCTTGAGAGGCGTGTTCTTTTTAGGCAAAGATGTCAAAGAACTTTCTTGGACCTACGAACAAAGATTTGTGTCTGTTACCACTGCTTTTGAGTTAGTGGCTGTGAAAGAAACACAAAAAACAAAAAAGAAGCACGCACTTACTGCTTTATTCACAGTAGAGCTGAATTTTGTAATCTGCTCGGGCGCTGAATTAGCCTTAAACCTGGAAGAGATTCATTGGGAATTTGAGATGTTATTGATGGTTAGTTTTCGCCCAAAATATTTTCTGCAAGCGCACATGTCTCGCAGTAGTACTTAAGGATCGTATCCACAGAGAGCAGAGTGTACACAGTAGCACGTCCAAGTTCACTCGAGCTAAGCAGCAAAATGAAGTGGTTTTGGGTTTTGGTCGATCGACAGTGTGAACTGGTCAATCGATCGGGACACCTTTTGGTCGATTGCAGATAATGCGATCGATCGATCAATGCCTGAAAATGCTAAAAACAATTTAAACGTGAGAAAATTCAATGATAAAAAGCGTCAGGAAGTCAGGCAATGAATCAGAGGATCACAATTTGAATTATTCAGGGTAGTAATCTATGTAAATCCTAGTTTAGGCTATATAGTTGAAATCACTATTAACTGACTATCCTTATGGTCAGGCTTAGCCAGTCTAGTTCAGTTGGTATCCTAGTTAACTCTAACATATATCTTGGTATCCTAGAGAACCTATGGACTGATCAACCAATTAATCTAGGCATTAAGTTCAGGAAATCAAATTCTACTAAACTATAAATAGTAAAGCTTTCACTATCAAGTTCTGGATCTCTTACTCTAAGTGGTGTATTAGTAGCAGGTTTATCCTATGATTTATACTAAGATCTGATATGAAAGTAAGCCTATAAACTATTCATTACACAGTCCTATTGTGTATCTACCAAACCATGATTCCTCCTAGCAAAACCTTATTCCTAACTAAAAGATTACTCAGACATCGTAAAAGTACACATGATAACAATAAAATTTGTTTGTATTAAAAGAGGGTTCAAAATAGCTTCTCTGGAGTGCAGGGATTACAAACTTCGTTGTTAAAGCAATGATCAAAGCAATAAAAGAAAAGAGACTGAAAAAACTAATAAACTATTAGCCTGGATGCCTAGAATCTTTTGAGTGTTTTCTGATGATTCTCTCTGGCTTCAGTCGTCTGTATTTATAGGGGAGAGAGTCAGGTATAGAGTCGAGACGAATCAGGAGGAAGATTTGGATATGAATCCAAATATTTGTGATTATCCTCTCTGAATCGATCGTTCGCACTATTCTCGGTCGATCGGTTGATATCTGAAACCCGTTTTATGAAGATTCAGTATTTTCAGTGATTATCTCTAGCCTATACTGATAACTCTCCAAATGCAACAGTCGTTATCTAAAATTTTTCTCGAAGCTTCCTTGAGATTATGGGTTGTGATCGAACGGTGGGCCTCCGGTCATATCGATTGGGCCTTCATTTCATGCGAGCTTCTGGATACACCTTCACTGATTTGGGCTTAACTTTTTACTCATGAGGGCTAATGACTTGATTCCAAGCCCATGTGACAGCTGACTCACGTGACTTGATTGTCTTAAGTCCTCACTTCATTCAAAAATAAACATCTTTATAATACGGGCCTGGACTTCTGATGTTGATTTGTTGGACTTGGTAGAAAATGCCCATTTGTGACATAAAATGCATTGTTTTCACAAAAACACTTTGCAAACAGAAAAACGTGAAATCCAGTGGTTTATGTTTCAAATCAAATAGTTTCTTTGTTAAAAACACCAAAAAAAAAAAACATATCGAAAAGCGGTAAAATATCATCACTATTAAATCCCCCAGACTTAGCATTGTTCGTCCTCGAACAAACAACATGCTAAGAAGGAAAATAAGTTTGAAAAGTTAGGAACTCGCTTACTTGTACCACAAAAGGCGCAGCTTCGTGATGGTCATCTCGACAATCCTGCCAATAGTTATAATAAGTTTGTATTTTTTACTAATTAAGACCTTGACAACTACAATGTCGGTGTAGTAGTTAAGGATCGATTCCACAAGTTCCAGCTGCTACACTATGTCTTACTAAACTATTTTACTAAGCTAAATCGAATAAAAATCGGTTCTTTGGATTGGTTTCACTAAATTGCTACTTGTTTNCTAAGCTAAATCGAATAAAAATCGGTTCTTTGGATTGGTTTCACTAAATTGCTACTTGTTTAAATTCAATGGGGATAAA